>PVIH01015212.1:0-50546 GCA_004025045.1 Sigmodon hispidus
TGATATTTTATCATGCAGCTTGGCTTGAATGTCAATAATGATTCAGTGATACATTTAAAAATATGACCCTTATGTCTGCCTCCTGAGTTCAAGTGCAAATGTAGATTTTGGACTGATAGTTTTGCTGTTTGTCAACATAATTTACAATATTAACATGCTTGTGAATATAAGAATTATTAAATACTATGTTGGAACTCAAAAAAAAAAAAACAACAACAAAAAAAAAAAATCCAGGCTTGGTGGTGTATACTTATAGTATCACCACTAGGGAGGTAGAGTAGACTCCCCAACCAACCAAGCCTGCTTAGCAAAGTCCAGGTCAGCAAGAGACTCTGTCATAGGAAAAGAACAAAGGTGGATGGCTTCTGAGGAAAGACAGCCAATACTGACTTCTGGCCTCCACGTGCACATACATATATATTCACACACATCTAAACATGCATGATTCACACACACACACACACACACACACACACACACACACACAAGAATCTACATATGACACCAACAACATATTTGATTAGATTTCACTGGTGGATGTCCTAGTGACAATATTGTCCCTTTGTGAGTTGTCCTTGGCTGAGTTACTTTAGCTTTAGCTCTCTTAGCCCAGCACTCTACATTCAAAAGAAAAGTCACACCCAAATGATAAAGATGCTCATTTATAAAGCTTCCCCTGAATATCAGGTTGTATTCAGATAATATCAGAATTGTAACACTCTTTATTTTGCTTCTGTGCACCACTAACACAAGTCATATATCATGTTTGCCTGAAGAATGTTTTAAACTAGCCCTGCAATATCAGAGGGCAGCTATGATGCTCCAGCTGGAGGCAGAGGTTAAGGGTGGGGGCATAAAAAGAGAACTTGCTGTGGTAACAAATTCTACACATCATCTCCCTGTCCATCAGCACCTGTACCCTCACTGAATCTCCACTCACTAAAGTTCCCTGTGCATACTCAATGACCTTCTTTTGGTTTTATTTAGGTTGGGAAGATAAATACAGCTCCTTACATCTTCTCATGTTCTGTATATATGAATTTTCTTTCCTGTATCTTTTTTTTTCTTTTTACAAGTATTGCCTTTTAAGCAGTAAGCAAATAGACATAAATCTAGCAATCTGAATTTCTCATTATAGCACCCTTGAAAAAATAGTTGGGCCAAGGATTACCACAGAAATTAAGATCTAATTTGTTCTATTTTCTAATACAAACACAGCAAAACTACAAAACAACTACTTCTAAAGATTTGATTATTAGTATCTTTATTAATAAAGCAATAATATAGTTTAAAGACCAATATTAAGCCTAAAAACAAAAAGCCACCAGGAAATCTAGGGTCTGGCCTAAACGCATATCTTAATGGAATATCAGGCCTGACCATGGAATGTTCCAGGAAACAACCCTTTCCCCCGCCCAAGTCAAAACTCACGATTACGTGACTAACGGCATGTCTTGGGTAATGACTAACAGCACATTCCTAGGCAAATGCCAGCCAATTAAGAGAGCCATCACCCAGTCTTGTGACTACACCAACTCCTGCAAACCCTGAGTATGTTTTTTCCTTTAAAAGAAGTCTCCTACTGCTCAGAACTAACTCCTGCTTCACTCCGCTGCAATAGCTCGTTCTCTGCAATAAACCTTGCTGTTGCATTCCACTCTACTCGAGTCTCTGGTGGTCTCTACGGGGGTCGCAATTCGGGCACAACAATAGTTACTTAAATTCATTGGTAATTAGTATCAATCTAGTTAGTGCTATAATTACCAAGAAACCCTATATAACTTGGTGGAAGGAAGAGTAATTTGGAAAGAAGCAACTTCCGTTGAGAAAAACCTCCCTACCAGACTGGTCTGTGGGCAAGACTGAAGTACATTTTCTTGAATGATGTTTGATTTGGGAGGACACAGCTCACCGTGAGTGGTGTCATCCCTGTGCTGGTGGTCCTGGATACTGTACAAAAACAGGCTAAGCAAGGCATGGGGTGCAAGCTAATAAGCAACATCCTCCAAGCTTCTGCATCAGCTCCTGCCTCTGGGTTCCTGCCCTAACTTCCCTCAGTGATGAAGAACTGTAAATAGAAATGGAGTTCTTTATCCACAAGTTACCTTTGATCATGGTTTTTATCACAGCAATAGAAGCCATAACTAAGACACTATATAAAAGACATCTAAATATCTTGGCCAGAGGACAGACTTTTCAGCATATTCTATATCAGAAACAAAAGCCTTTTTTATCAAAGGAGGCAGGGACTCCTACCTGCTAATCTGCTCTTTCTCCTTTGAAGACAGACAGTGTCCTGGAAATATGGTCCATGACTCCTTTCCAAGGCTTTCATGCATGCTTCTCAGATATGCAAAATTACTGCAAACAGCAATGGATTCCAGCTCAGTAATCTGTCCAAACAAGGCAGAAACTGCAGTTAATGCAAAGAACCCTCAGAGATAAAAAAGATTTATGTTTCTGTCTCCAAAGGCATTGTCTCACCCCATAAGCCTAGAAGCAGACTCCAAAAGATAGTGTGGTTTTTCAATCTTCTGCTTATGTAGCCAGATCTCCATTATCTTTTTAAATAGAAGACAAGAAAAGGATAATTTAAATTCACGGATAATCTCAAACTCCACATTTTGGCCAGTAGTTACCATCTCACTGCCCACAAATTCTGGACCAGAGCATCCCAGCAACCAAATTACAGAGCTGCATAACTTCAATGTCAACTTATTTTTATCCTTGCCACTAGCCTGCCAACCTTCTATTTTCTGCTGCCACTCACTCAGCCACGGCATCACTTTTCCAGCATAGGCACTTATTAGGCAAGGAGTCAAGATTCTCCTGTCAAGGAGAGAAAGGGAGAAAAGGCCTACAAGGCCATTCTCCAGAAAAGGGAACATGGTCTTTTAGGTTGCCATAGCGCTGAGCTCCTGAGTTGATTAAGGTCCCTCATAGGACTCCCTGTGCATGCCTTGGTGATAATAGTACAAATCAGTTAACTAGCTAGAAAGGCTAGACTCCACCTGTGCTTAGCAGCATCCAAAAGAGATTCCCATGATTCCCACTAACACATCCCTTGTAACTAACAAGTAACAGCAATGACAACAGCAAAATAAAAAAAGACATTAAAACCACATTGGGCAAACGAGGGCGGGGGTATTGCATGTATTCATGTTTGTCTGTATACACTGGGTATACGGAAACCAGAGGTCAACATTAGCTATCTTTCTCTCTGTCTCTCTGTATCTCTATCTCTCTGTCTTTCTCTCTCTCTCTCTCTCCCTCCCTCTCTCTCTCTCCCTCTCTCTCTCCCTCCCTCTCTCTCTCTCACTCACTCACTCACTCTCTTTCTCTCAAGCATTTTTGAGACAGGGTCTCTGACCTCTCTTTTCAAGGCTCAGCTTGGAGACTTAGCTACTAGTCGCCCTGGGCTATCACAGAAGAGGAAGTTCAGACCAAGGGTCCAGTTCCTTTTCTATTAGTAAAAAGAAGAACACAATCACCTCATGAAACTGAGAATATTGCTGTCCAGGGACTATAGCCTAAAGTAGAAATTAACTTACACTGTTAGACTCCAAAAGCATTATATTGGCACTGTGGGAATCCTGGCCAAATGTGCTTATAAATCTTTAAGGACATGCTTCAGCTTGAAAATTTGAAACAAGGACGGTTAAGTTATGAGAATGTCATCTTTCCCTTGATAACAACACAGCAGTAAGCATTTTTACTTCTATCCTGCATGGTGTGTATGTGTTTAAAAGGTTTTTCCTTAGACACTCCCTCTTTTCAAAGAGTCAAAATTACGGAAGAGATGTCTAAGGAGATGAGTCTGTGGACTGGTTTGCTGTGCAAGCTGAGAATCTGAATTCAGATCCCCAGTACCTGTGCAAAAGCCAGGCACCACAGTACACAACACATGTGTTAGTGAGACAAGCTATTCCCGGAGTTTGCTGGACACCTAATCTAGCCAAAAGAGCAAGCTCTGGGTTCAGTGAGAGATTATTCAAAAAGTAAGGTAAAGAACAAGAGAGGAAAATTCTCAACAACTATGTCAGAACCAAACCACATTTAAGCATATTTGTATACACAAATGTACACATACACACTGAAAGTGAACTTCCTTCCTGTAAAGAGTCATTCAGACACAAACCCAGTGCTGAGATGAGGTCTCAGCCACTCAAGACTGACTGATGGTGGGTTCAAATCCCTACTGCATTGCTCTTTGGTCAACTTTTCCATATAAAAAAAGTCTCATATAAAATCAAAGGTAATGGCTCATACGCTAAGCCATGTGAGTGGTAGTTGGGGATTCTTTAACACATCAGCTATCACTTTTAGTCCAATCTCCAAAGAATATACTGGAAAGCCAGGGCAGTTGAGTTTAAATAGGTCAAGGTTAAAAGGACTTGAGAAGCTTTTCCAGTTTAAACCTGCTCTTTGGACTACTGACCACCCTCGTTTTTTTAAAAAAGAAAAGAAGTTCTCTGAAAGTAATACACTTTTCTCAAAAAGTGATTGCTTTTCTTCTTCCGACTTCTCTTTGTAAAGGACCAGGTACTTCTCAAATATGAGCGTAGGCAGGGCTGATCTTACTTTTGGGCGCCACCAAGTGGACGCGTTTAACGGCACAGTGAAACTTCCCCCAGGAGACACACCGGTTATTGTTTTTGCTTGTTCGTTTTTTTAACAAAGAGGATTTGGGAAACCTGTAGAGGCGCTTTCATATGGCTCAGATTAAGGGGCAGTACTCTGGGTCCTGCAAAGCAGGGAACATTACCAGTGGCTCTGTAGGAAACTGGGAAAAAGGAAGCTAGCCGGAGAGAAAAGGCAGAAAAGCAAGGGCTGATGTGTGATGACCAGAGCCCCTTGGCTTGAGTGTGCGGGAAGCCCTTCACTTATTTCTAAGTTTGAAGACATGTCAGCCAGCCTGATGCTATACTGCTATCCCCATACATCAATGCCTTCCTCTCCTTATTTCGGAGAAGCTTTTTGTAGATGAGAAGTAACAGAGACTCACAACATGCAGAGAGTGAGAGAGACTTTGGAACACTTGGTCCTTAATGAGGTATCTACATCAAACCTCTCCCCTCAGAAAACTGGATACGGGGGAGTGGAGGAGGCATAAAAAATTGTAAGAGCCAGAGGTGATGGGGGATACCAAGGAATCAGCATCTTCCAGACACAACAGGACTTATGTGTATAAGAGATTGTGGCAGTATGCACAGAGTCTGCACAGGCCAAAGTCGGTGGTCCCTTTGGGGAGATGAACCAACTCCAGGGCAGGCCCCATGTGCAGAAATAATTGGCCAACACGAAACAAACTCTGGTACTTTTGTGGACTTTTTGTTCTGTTTTGTCATTTTGTATTCTACTTACTGGTGTATGGGCTGTTTGTTTTAGGTTTTGTTTTTATTTGTTGGGTTTTGTTTATTTGTTTGTTGATTTGGTTTTTTGTGGGAGAGAGAAAAAAAGAAAATAAATGAAGTTGGATGGATGAGGAAGTGGAGAGGATCTGGAAGGCATTGGAGAAGAAGAAAACATAATCAAAATACACTATATAAAAAATTAATTAAAATAGAAACTATAAAAGAAAGAAAGGAAGACATATCAGTCAGGCCTCTAGATATAGAGGAACTGTAGTCTATACTTGGGATGAATAGTATTCAACACAATGAAATGGCCAAGTGATAATAACTGTAGTTGGTTGGAAATTAAAAGCAAAGCTAAATACAACTCTCAGAGAAAGAGCCTGTAAAGTCCAATTCTAAATCAGAAGTACTAGCAAAACGTTGTGACTCACTGTCAGCATGTCCAGTAGGTATTGGAAAGGCAGGCACACAGCTTCTCAGGGCCATTTGTCAGTCAGCTATACAGCTCATTATCACACAGTCACAAACAGTCACTTTCCATGGTTCCGCTAGGACTATTTTTACCCTTCTTATGCACAGCAGAATGGACATCAGGACAGGCATTTTCCAGAGCACACTTTCTAAAAGGACATCTGTGTCTTTAGACTCATACAGTTGGAAAAACTAAAAAGAGAAATGCCCTTCACCATCAGTTATGAAAATTGACTGGCAGACTGGAGCAATCAACTCAGCCATCTTTTATGTATAGTTCCAGCCTCTGGAAAAAAAATTATAATAATCTTCTTAAGACATTTTTTTGGCAAATCTTTCTTTTTAATGTTTGACTGGCAAGATATTACAGATTGGGTAAGCCACATTCTCCCTGATAATTTTCCTTCTTCTTCATAGTCTTTACATCTCTCTTGCCCAGATCAAAGACGTTTTTCTTCTTTATAAAATGTGGGGTGGCAACTTTGACATCTTGCATCTTAAAATTCTTTTTTTATTTCTAAAAGAATCAAGGCCCAAGTAGAAGTTCAAATTAAACATGGTTTCCAAAATATTATTTTAAAAATGTATCAGTATACCAAAAGAATAAGTGTATGATTTTAATATGATCTAATTGTATCTCATATTGTATTACTATTTAATTTTTTATAGTTCCTTTGCTCAAAAAGTATATAATGACCATGACTGATGGCTCAGATCCATAAGCCCAGATACTCAGGGGACTAAGGAGGATCAGGACTGCTGTGGGTAACTTAGTGAGACTCTGTCCCAGAAATAAAAACTGAACAGAGGGCTGGAGACATGGCTTAGTGGCAAAGCTCTTTCCTAGCATATGTGAGGCCCTGGATCCAATCAGTAATATTGCCCCCAAAAGACATAAATAATGATTTTTGTCATAGCTACCTAACTAAAGAATCAAATTAATGAATTCTACCTAACTACCAGATTTATTCCCAATTTGCTTCATGACTGTTTTAATGTTCATTGTAACGATTTGGTGCATCAGTTCAGCAGCCTTATTAGTCACCATTAATTTGAAGCAGTTTAGTCTTGCAATAATAAATGCTTCAACCAACTGATAGAATTTAAACATGTGGCTGACATAGATGTTTTCACTTAAAGTTACATTAAGAATGGTTCCTGTGTTCAGATGTAAATATTTGGATGCTTGCAATAAACGTGGAAACCTCCCTTTATATGACCAGTATTGTCATGTTCACTAAAGACAAGAAAGTTATTTGATAAATGAAGTGTTGATGCACACTGCTATTCCAGCACTTGGGAGGCTGTTACAGGAGGTGTGCTGCTGTCCAAGGCCATCTTTGTGGGGGAGTGGTAACTATCTGTTGACAATCTGTGGATCAAGAGTTTGAGGACCCCACAAATGACAAGAATCAGCAGCCTGCTATATCACTATCTACTGACCCAAGTAAAGGTAAGCTTAATTATAAACTCAGATCACTCTCAAGGTCAAACCACAGCTCCGCTGCAGCCTTATTTACATCATGGGATGTGATACAGATCAGTGTGCCCAGGCAAAGGGGACTTGTAGGCTGATGCAAATCTTAGTATCTAACCTTTCACTTCTCTGATCTTGGGTATGTTACATAAACCCTTAAATTCATGAGACACAGAAAACTCTGTTCCTCATCAGTGAGACAGAAACAGCAAGTCCAGAAGACTCAGTGAGGCTGTAGGGTAAAGTATCTAGCACAGGCTTGGCGTGCATGCTCAGTAAACCCCAGTTAAGATAACCGGGATGGCGGTCCCCATTAATGATATTAGTAATATAGTATCTACTTGTGGAAGTTGCGGGAATTATAAGCCACACTTGAAACATTGTATGGGTGTTTAATAAATGATACTTGAGTGCCTGGAGAACTAGAAGATTTAAAAAAAATCTTGGTTGTGGGTTTAGAGCAACTGAAACTACTGGGGGCTATTCCCCCAAAAGGAGCACATCAGTATAGGGTGTTTCCCTCTTCTATTTAAGCACAAGAAGTTCTATATTCTGTGTGCTGGGGATAGTGGATTCTACCTCTTACAGTTGAAGCAGAAAATATTAGGGAGTCATTTTTGTTACTTCTCTTGGCAGCTTGGTTTAAGTGCATGAATTTGGTTCTGCCAATCAGAAGCACCCCGCCTGAGCCTTTTTTCCTGGCCAGAAGGTTTTGTAAGAAAACAGGGACGTGGAAGAACAGCCAGCAACTTCTTGGTGGTGGGATGCAGAGTGACGCTAAGCAGAGCCGCTCTGTTGTGGGTGCTGATGGCTATGGGAACAATGTGTGTCACCTTGGCCATGGACAGGCAGAGAAAGGTGGCCCCTCAGCTCTCCTCCAGCCAGCCTAACCAAACCTTTGCACTCCAGGTTCTGAAGGAGATATAAAGTAAAGAGGAATAGAGGGCAGTCAACATTGACTTCTGACGTATGCACACACACGCAAACACACACTACACACCACACACAGCAGACAGGCTTATGTTGAAAGTCATTATTTTAAAAGATCACCACAGAAGGAAAGAACAGCTTTACCAAAGACCTTTCTGCTGGGGACTATGAGCCCAGGTAACTGGGAGAATGATGAAATTCTTGGTAGGACTGAAAAATTCAAACCCTCTACTGCAAACCCAAGTTTCTCAACAAAAGTAATATTAGCACAAGACAGGTCTAATCACCCAGACTCTTGCACACTTGCATTAAGCCTGCCCTACAGTGACACATGTACAGTATGAAACAGCCCCTGACATGGAAGTGGCCTGCATTTCCAAATGGAGCATTGCTTTGAAGGTAGAGAGGATGCTTGCATAGGATTATCTGGTTTGGATTAATTGATGTGGAAAGATCCATCTTAATTTGGGGCAGGACCTTTCATTGGCTGGAATCCTAGATCGACGTAAATGGAGAAAATGGGGTGAACCACAGCACGCACTGGTCACTCTGTTTCCAGAGTCTGGATTGGATGTGAACAGCCATTTCAGAATCCTGTTACTATGACTTCACTGCCATGGTGGACTAGACTTTGAACTGTGCATGAAGAGAAAGCATTCCCTCTTCAGTTGCTTTTGTTAAGCTATTGTCCACAGTAACAGGAGTAGAAACTGAGAGAGTTGGAAAGACTGATGATACCTGACTTAAATTTGAACTGAAGATTTCTGCACCAAAAGAAAACTAATGCCTACATGCTGTACTTCAAATAACTCAACCTGAAATTGGTCACATTGTAGTATGTTTCTTGTCAGGACCACCAGCCTGCAAACAACACAGAGACTTCTTATTAATTATAAAAGCTTGGGCATTAGATTAGGTTTGTCCTACTAGCTTTTAGAACTTAAATTAATATTTTTATTATTCTACATTCTCTTACCTCTATACCACCCTGTGTGTCTGACTCATTCCACATCTGGCCGGTGTCTGTCGTATCTAGATTCATGTCATTCCCTGCCCCCTCCGTTCAGCCTTTTATTACATCAATCAGAGTAAACCATTTTCACACAGTGTACGAAGATCCCACAACATCACACATCAGAATAAGGGAGGCCGATTTTTAGGAAAAGTCATTTTCCATTTAGAAGATCTCTGTTGGAATAATCATTACTATAACCTCAGCCAAGCGGCCAGGAAAATGTCTCAGTAGCTGAAGGCTCTTTCTGAGTTTGATTGCCAGACCAATGTGAAGGTGGAGAGAACCAACTTTCACAAAATTGTCACACACCAATAATAATATAGCAAGAAACTCTAAAAAAAAAAATAAATTTTTTAAATAGTTTAATTCCAAGATTTCATTTTCTTGTCCCATTTGTTGAGGTAATAAATACTATAAGGGACATAGTAAATGTGATCAACCTTGCTTGTTTAGGGGTAAGCTACACTCTAAATGGAGAAAAACATCTAAGACGTTCATCACTGCTACACCATGTGATTAATCATTTAAAAG
This sequence comes from Sigmodon hispidus, assembly GCA_004025045.1. NCBI lineage: Eukaryota > Metazoa > Chordata > Mammalia > Rodentia > Cricetidae > Sigmodon > Sigmodon hispidus. The sequence goes on from PVIH01015212.1 coordinate 9,782, forward strand.
AAAAACATCCTCCAAAATCAGTCCTACCCAGAGCTCTGAAATCATTCAGGAGTGATAGGGCCAGTGGGTAAAGCAAATGCTTCTCTTTCTCAAGTTCAGTTGCTTCTGGGTTGCTTGTAAACCACCTGGTACTCAAAGACCAAGACAGGAATACAGAAGGCTGTTTCCATGGTGATGAAAGCACTCCTCCCCAGCCTCCTGTCTTTTCCTGCTGTCAGGAGTTTAGAAGATTTGATGTTAAGAGTGGAAATAATGATACCACAAGTACTGCTCCATTTCTTGCTCCTGCTCCCCCTCCCCTCTCTATCTGTGTGTGTGTGTGTGTGTGTGTGTGTGTGTGTGTGTGTGTGTTCCAAGTGCATCTGCTATATGTCAGAAATAAGTGCAGAATCCCCTCTGCCCATGTGTGGAGATGGTAAGACTTAGGGTCTATATTAGGTCAGAGCTCTCTAGCAGAACAGAATGATACAATAATGGGAAAGTAGGTATTAGATTAGCGGGCATGATATGATCTAGGCAAACCACCAATCACTGCCTTAACCCTGGAGATGCTGAGAACTCAAAAGCTTCCCAGTCTACAAAGCCAGATGCCTCAGCAGCCCCACTCTGGTGGTAAAGACCTACAGGATTCCTGGGGGAGAAGGGGGAGTTATTGGGGAGGGGCACTGGTCTTCAGTCCATGTGAAAAAACAAAAGAAGCTGAGTTCTGATCTGATAACAGTGAAGAATACCAGCAGCAGTGGCCACAGCAACAGCAAGATGCCAGCAGGGTAGATGAACATGCCCATACAACATGAAGGCAGCAGGCAAAAAGCAAGAGATTTTCCTTCTTGGATTGCCTTAATCTGGCTGTCACTGAAAGATGCCTCCCACTTTACAGAGGGTCTTCCCATTTCAATTAAACTGATCAAAAAAAATCCCTCAGCAAATTACCTGTTATTCATTTCAGATCCAGTCAAGCTGACAACCAAGGTTAGCCATCATGTGATCCAACACAGATCTTCTCAAACACTCCACCCATTGAATTGATCTTCAAGTCTCAGCATATAAGCAAATATTTCTCGAGATTGGGATCAGTAGCTGAAACCCAAACTATCTTCAATGACTCAGAGCCAAAGTGTAGTAGGAAACCTCAGCATGCAAATGTAGATACACTATATTGCACTGAGCAAAGAAAATAAATTGTGTTAAGAATTCCCATGGATCACTGGTGACAAGAATGGTTAGGGAAGATCTCTCAAAAAGAAGAGACAGAAAGTAAGAAAGAGAGAGACCTTATGCTGTGCATATGGACAGCATTAAAGAAGCACTCTAGATGGCAGATTGTCCAACCCCAAATGCTAAATGGTCAGCCCTAGACACAGGTGCATATGAGCAAAGACAAATGGAGTCAGTGAGTTATATACACATATGCATATACATGTGACTATACACATTAACATAAAGATATTAATTGGAGGTGGTGAGAGTAGTTGGAAGGGACACAGGAATGATGGAGATGCAGTGATCATGTATGAAATCCTCAAAAAATACAAATAAGTATATTAGGTTTCAGAGTCATTAGACTGGGAAGAAAAGAATGTGACTGCGGACTCTGCAGGAGATAAACCCTGGAAAGAAGCAAGCCACTTGGGAGCTATTCTTCAGACAAGGAGGAGGGCTGTTAGTGAACAGGGAGGGGTGAATTTGACAATGTCTCACATGCCAAGCAAAGAGAGTGTCTTTATTTGGGAGGGAATAAGCACTCTGAAGCTGACCTCCTGACAGTTTTGTTTAGGCAAAGAAAGGAATCCGGTGAAGGTCAAGTGCAAAGAGAGGAAGCAGATGCTGGTTAGTGCCTCCCATATGTATCATGCCTACTGCATGGCTAGAGCTACTCCAGCATGCAACCCGAGCTAACTCACTCAGTCCTAACAGCCCTATGAGGAAAGCACTATCATTGTGGCTACTGTATAGATGAAGTCTGCAGCTGAGTAAAGCTAAGGAACTTAGTTCTGCAGGAGAAATTCATAGCAATGGGATTCAAATCCAGACTGCGTGTTTCCAGAGTTGAACTGTTATTTTATTTATATGCACCATTTTTATGCATATATAATATGGAAATGGTAACAACTAAATTAAACTTGCTGCAGGCATACAAGGTGTTCCATGATTCACTTGATGAATACAGGATTAGTGTATGAAAAGGAAAAGAAAGATATAAGAGAATATCGGTTTCTACCATAAATGACTCATGAAGAAGGTACTGAAGTAAAGTCTGTTTTTTCTCTAGGATGGCTAACGGAACAAGAGGAGGAAAGCCAGTTCTCTGGAACTTCCACGTGATGAATTTCATGAGCTAGCAGAGAAGTCATGTAGAACCCCAGCAGATGTTCTGATGTACAGAGCCAGAAACCCAGCGGAACTAGAGGTACTGTCCAAACAGTAGGATTAGCATTCAAAACTATGTAGAAGTATTGGAGGTGACAAAGTGTCTGTCTTGCACTGATAGTAAAAGTAAAGCTGGCCCCTTCTGACATGTGATAAAACAAAAAACAACAACAAACATCAATCATGGGCAGTGTGTGAGACCGGCCTAGAGAAGTAGTGGGCCTAGTGGGTAGGCTCTGGAGACTAGCAGGAAAGGCGGCGGCTATTCACGTTGCAGGGAAGTAGTCTGGCACTATTTACAATGGAGGAGAATCACAAGGATGACTATTTCCCCTTAAAGTAGGGGGAACAGGTGTGGAAGGATTTATTTACAAAAGGACTCAGAATGTCATCAAGCCAGGATTAAGCCTTGGTCTGCCATTAGAAAGCCCACACTTTAACTATCACACAGACTGCAAAAGGGTCCTTCCATAGACTTCTCTAAGTCTCCTAAAATATATCAAATGTTCCACCTGCTTCTCAAAGTGATCCCTGATCCACATATCACCTTAAGGTAAAAGTCACTAGTAGCTGCTTAAATAGCTCCAACTCCAGGGATATTTGCTGTTCTTTCCAAACACTGATGAGCTAAAGAAAATGTAGAAGTCTATGCTTAAACAGCCCCAATCCTCTGAAAATCCACAAGACAGTTTCTTCCCAATTAATCATGGTTTGTAGTTCTAGTTGATAGTTTTGCAGAGAAACACAGACAAGTATGTAGAAATGCCCGAAGCTTTGTATCTAGAAAACCCAGGAGACCCAAAAGTCACCATATCTGAACCTCCAATGTTGAGGATTGGATTGAGAATATATGAATTATTCACTGGCAATTGATTATATAAAAGATTAATATTTATTAAGGGGTTATAAACATTCACTGATACAAAATAAAACTTTAGGCAATTCTTGGAGAGTTAACTGTCCCAAGCACTGAAGGTGCCAATTCTCTCCCCAAAGACAGGAGCAAATAGGAATAAGAGTAACATGCCACCAGGTCCTGAATGGGGGCTGACCACGCCCCATCCAGGGTCCTGAGATGCCCAAAGCTATGCCTGTAGGTCTCCCTCAATGACGCCTAAATCCCACCACAATAAAAGCTCCAATCATGTTCTGAAATAGCAAAGATATAGTGAGTTAGTCTGTTTTTAAATAGAAATTAAGTGATGCTAAATACAATGAGAACTAACAAGAAAATGAGTACAGATAGATAATCTCCATAATTTTTAATATCTCTCCATTGGCTGTGTTTACTTCAAGTATGTGAATAAAGTTTATGTTTAAATTTCACCTTAAAACTATGTAAATAAAGTTTATGTTTAAATTTCACCTTAAAATGTTTTGTGATCAGATAGATTTTCTTAGCATGACCCTATGTCAACTCATTCTTTTTTTTCCTCAGAAAAGACAGTCTCACCAGCTATCTTAAACATGTTTCACATTTCTTCTTTAATAATTTCTTTTCTTCTTTTTTGCTCTTTATTTCAGATGTATGTGATGATATGCACAAAACATGTGTGCATGCATTCATACGTGTGATAGTAAGTATGTGCATTCCACCACACAACCATGGAGGAGAGAGAGGAGAGAATATATAAGCAAAGGGATCAGGATCATGAGGAGAAGACCCACAGAGATGGCTGTCCCCAGCTGTTGGGAGCTCACTGACTCTGAAATGACAACTGAGGAACCTTCATGGAAAGGAACTAAACCCTCAATGTAGAAGACAGTCAAATGGCATAGGCAGTTTGTGGAGCCTCTTGTAATAGGAAAGAGTTTATTTCTGGTGCATGATCTGACATCTCAGAGTCCATTCCCTACAGAGGAACACCTAACTCAGCCTTGATACTGAGAGGATGGACTTGGACCTCTCTCAACTGGACATGCCAGATTGAGCTGACTCACCTTGGGATTCCTTGTCATCCCTGGGGAATGGATGGGATGGAGGGGAGGCTGAGGGAGGACTGGGAGGAAGGGAGGGAGGGGGAACAGTGGTGGGTATGGAAAAAAGGTTTTCTGTTTTTTTTTCACATACATTCAAATTAACAATGCTCTGAAGTTAAATGAAACCTGGGAATATAAAACCTTGTAAATGAGAAGCTTGGGGCTTTTGATGCAGTTCAACTTCCAATTTCTCTGAAAATCTGAGTTGCTTTCAAGCTGTGGGCAAACAGACTGCAAAATGACAAGAAATGCCTGCCTGGGTACTTCTGGGACCTCATTACCCTCTGTAAGAAAGAGACCTCGTGGGAAGCAACACCTTTCATATCTGCTCCAGGAGACAGGACTCTAGTGTATCAAAGACATGGCTATCAGACACACTGTGAAAAGCCTCTTAGTATGATCTGTAGGAATATTAATACAGTTATATCAGTCATAACAGCAGAAGGTTCACTAAATGAGGTGGCTAATAAGAGGGTTAGTGAAGGGACAATTGGCCAAGAAGGGACATTATGTAACTACTGTGTTCCTAGGAGCAAGGAACCAAAAACTCATGGGACCATACACAGCTTTCAAACCTGTGTTTATTCCATGATATATGCTCAAGTGCCAAGGTCATGTCTTATGGTGAAAAGAAAGTGCAATTTAATGATATACAAAGATGTTTTATTTTTTCCTAGAGGTTGCTGCCATTTTAAATCTAGCATCCATCAGCATTTCTATGCTTTGCTTAAGACAACTCAATATCCCATCATTGAGGTGACCTCCCCTGACATTCCTAGACATGCTCCCCTCTAGGTTACTATTAAGTATTTACTATTAGATATATACTATTAAATAACTTTCATTTAACTCACTATTCTGTAGGCATTTTCAACATGTCTCCACGCCTAGACTGTGCGCTCCCCCAGACAGTCATCTATAATTTCATTTTCCAATATACTGCACAGGAGATACCTTTCCATTCTCTAAGCTTTGGGAATACCACCCACAACTTCTACCTATAGTAGGTGAAATAGGGCTTTACTCTAAGATTTTTGCACCCTGTGAATTACAGAATAAGTATTTAGAAAGAGGGTGATTGTAGGTAAACTGAAAATAAAATTTAAGACAATATCAAACTGAGTTAGGCTGGGTTCCAATGTTAATGACAGTGTTCATGTAACATACCCCAAAACGTCAGAAAAACATAGAAGATAAGACTTTGTAAGGAGAGAGGAACAGCTTGGAATTAATGCTGCCACACATTGAAGAACTTCGCAAACACCAAAAGCTGAAAGTGTCTAGAAAAGATTCCCTGCAGGACCTTTGGAAAGAACACAGATTTTATCTGGACTTCAAAACTGTAGGAATAAATGTCTGCCACTTTAAGATACAAGTTTGTGGTAATGGAGAAGCAATCACAACTCCTTTTCTCTGGAAATGAGATTTCTACCCATCCATAGGGTTCTAGGCTCTGGGTAGCCATGTTGAAACTACCAAACTCTGCTCCCCAATGTCCATGCAGCATCATCCAGATGCTGGGTATGAATCTAAGCCAAATTGTATATACTCCTTCCTTGAAGATTTGGAAAACACCAGTGAGGAGACTTTGGATCCTATTCACTCTTTAACTTCATGCAGTCTTAAACCTCATTTAATTCTTTGCCCAGAAGTCATCTCAGAAACGCATTTCTTCATCTTAATGTTTTTATTAGCATGTATCACTTTTGTATAATAAGTGTCATTGTGATATAATGTATTTTGATCATGTACACACATATAACCATTATTCTTTGTCTTTCCCTTCTCCTACCGATCCTTCCTTTCCAGCTTTCACATTCTTTGTGTGTGTGTGGGGGGGAGTAGAGGACCCAGTGAGTTTTATTGGAGTTGTGCACATTACAAATAGCTACCCGGGGCTAGAGGGATGGCTCAGCCATTAAAGGCTTGGCTCACAAATAGCTACCCAACTAAAGAAAATGTTTCTTCTTCCTTCGTCAACCTATAGATCTTCTGGAAGGAGTGGAACCCCAACAGCACCTCCCCTCTTTTATGCCAGAGTATTGATGGACCAATCGAGTGCAGTTCTTCTACATGAGGTTTCCAGCCAGCCTAGCTTCACAGTTCAGACCTTCCCACCACTGCTTATCTGGACCAGCAGTCCCAAAGATATACAGACTCTTATATTAATTTCATTCTGTTTGGCCTATGGCTCAGGCATATTGCTAGCTAGCTCTTTCATCTTAATTCAACCCATTTCCAATAATCTGTCCTGCCATGTGGCCTATGACTTACCTATTCTGTTATATCTTGCATCATGGGTGGCTGGGTCAAGTCTCTTCTGACTCTGCCCTCCTTCCCCTACCTATGCCTAAATTTCTCCGCCTACTTCTACAATGCCTGACAAGGGCCAAAACAGTTCCTTTATTTAAAGAATGATATTCACAGCGTACAGAAAGACAGTCCCACATCAGGCAACTACTGTCATAGGCACATTTCTCAATCATCTGTAAAGAATTCTGCTTGTCATGACTCAGCATTGTTTCCTCATATTATTTTTTGTAGGCTTTATTTCTACCTGACATAATTTATTTGTGTATCTGTCTAACTTTGTTCCCAATCTCTCTACTATAGTGTAGCCTCCGCAAAAGCAAACAAGAATTTGTCAAGCTAACTCACTATTGTTTTTCTAGACCTTAAAACTCTGCATCACACACTTCTGCTTTACAGGAAGACAAATAAAGCTGACCTAAAAAAGATATTAAGGCAAAAGATGAATATGAAGGTTTCCTGTCAGAGCTCCAGGATCCTTTCAATCATTCCTGGAATCTGATCGCATTTCTGCCTTTGATTCTGAGTGTTGGGGTCACACTAATGAAATATGCTCAGTTCTAATTGGTTTATGTTTCTTCAGCTTCACACTAAACTAAAAAGAACCCTGACATGAATGAGGCTTAGTAAGAGCTAATAGAAGGGTAAACAAGAGAATTAAAAACTAAATGACTAACTGTACAATCTAACTAATTAATCCAATATGCCTATCAGGATTAGCCTCAAAAGTAATTAATGTAATTTGATAATTGTAGAAGACATTTGCTACCTTATGAATGTATGTTCTCACCAACTAACTTAAGTATCTAAAATTCAATCATTGCACACTTCAGGAACATTCCATGAAATCATTAAGTATTCCTAGATAAATGGAAACAATAGCCAAGAGCTATTTTTAAAAGACCTTAGACATCCAGGTAATCCTGGATGATATGTAAATTTGTCATCTTGTTGAAGGACAAATACTGAAAACACAGGAAAATGGAGGATGAGATTAATTTCTCCAGCACCTCTATTTATCTTAGCGACAGTCTTATATTCCTTGGAAAGTATGTATTTGATACTAGTGAAAGACTGATGGTGTTGATGGAGCAGAGGGTGACTTTCCTGGATTCACTCCCAGTTCTACAGGACACTGTAACTCATATGACCAAGAACTTCCATCTTGTTACCCTGCTATTTGTACCTGGGTCGTCTTGTGGTTTATAGTGGCCAAAAAATATGGCATAATTAATGTGCGACTTTGCCCTAATGTTCTCCTTACACTTTGCTGCTTCTTAAAAACCTGTCATTTCTATGTTGGAAAATAAAACAAGTGACTCCATGTTCCACTAATCCCCTCACTAGTAGACCGAGCCACCTTATTCTATGTATGTCACATAGCTAATCAAAGACATATAATAGGATCTGTCTAAATCTTGGCCAAGCTGACCAAACTCTTGAGCTCAGTTTCACTGAGCTTCAGCATGGGTTGGTGCATAGGTAGCAGTAGCATTTCATCACATCTGTCTACCTACAAAGACCAGATTTGACAATATGTTGTTTTCTAAAACCAGGTCTAAGTCTTAGATTATAACTTCATCTTCCTTGAGATATACATCCAGAGAATGTATTTTCCAAGTCACCTACATACACACAACTTCTACTTACTATGTGATGGAACAGTACTACAAAAATACGATAGAATTTTTGAAGAGTTTCTCACTGGGATGATGGAAACATATACTATTCTTACTGCCTCCCATTTTTTTATTCTAATCATTCACATGACTGGCTCTTAGGCAAGTGACTAAAGCACAAATTCTAGTTTGTATTTAATGAACACTCAGAGTCAGATATTGGGGTAAATCTGGAATATCAGAGAGAGGAAACAGATCACAGTCAACTCTCACCCAGCCAGTTTCTCAGGGTAAGAGCTATCTTCCAGAATCCTCAGCCTGGTTCATCACTTCTACAGAATACCTCACTGTCTGTTTATGCCTGCCTTAAATATCTTCTTCAGCCAGTTGTTTCACTTCTGGGTTCAACCCTTCATAATAATTCTAGAGTTAAAGGTGTGAGCTACTACTCTTTGGTAGTTTAGGTCTTGAACTCACAGAAGCACAAAAAGATCTCTGTCTCCTGAGTGATTGGATTAGTCTTAGGTCACCACTCCTGTGATGGGATTGAAGGCATGAGTTACCACTCTCTGAACCTCCTGGCTTTATTGTGGGTAGATCTGTTTTCTGAAATTTCAGGCTGATTTTATTAAATATAAACAATATCATCACAAGAAACTAAAAGTCATCTAGGGGCAAAGGATTCTAGAAAAAGGTACAGATCTCTTTCTCCTACCCCTCTTCGCCCTCCCTCTCTCTCTCTCTTTGTGTGTGTGTGTGTGTGTGTGTGTGTGTGTGTGTGTGTGTGTGTGTGTCTTGAGAGTGACAGACAAGACAGTGGCCTATAAAATGAGTAGAGGACTCCCATCCCTTTGTAGAATTTAATCTGTAATCCTTATTACTAGCTTATTCTAAGAAATATCTCAACAAGACAATTTTATTGTAATATTGTCTAGCTTTCTCCATATATTTTAGTTTGGAACTCATCGCAGGGCAAAGAGGCAGATTAATATTATGTTATAGGCCCCAAAGCAGATGTTATTTGCAAAAGCAACTACTGTTTTCCTGAAACTTCAACCATTAAGAATATTATGGTTCCCAGAGGTCCTAAAAGCTACATGAGAGCAGAAGGAAAAAAATTAAAAATGGAGAAGAAATAGAGGAGGATGAAAGGAGTTGAACCCCATAGAAATTCATGTCAAACCCTCTCCTGCCACCCCTGAAAGTGGCAAGCACTTAGAGCACATGCTGTAGGTTATAGCCAGAAATCTTGGACCTCACTGCATGCATGTGATCTCTGGATCCTGTTTACTTTCTTTCTTTTGAATCAGAATGAATTTTCTGGATTCCTATTTCATGTAAACTGGCTCTGTTATACCCCAGAGGTCTGCCAGAGAACCTGAGTCAGGGCATGTCTCCCATCATCAGCAGAAGAAAATGATGACAAACAGTGTGTGATGTTTGTGTTTATGGATAGATAGAGACAGTTTCATGTCATGTGGAACACAGTTCTCAAAGGCAAAGATTGTTTGTGCCATAAAAACGTTTGGCAGGCTCTAAGTCTATAACTCAGTAGTGATAGCATATTTGATTAATGTATGTGAGGCCATGAATTTAATCTCCAGAACACACAAACACATACCACACGCACATACATCACACACACATACATAACACACACACGAAGTGGTCTGAGTGTAGATATATTTTAGAGGGGGATTTATATCTTTTCTCTTTGACTCTTCTCAATATATTAATTTATATCATCTAATATACCTATGGAATCTAGCATAACACACAACAGAGTAGTGTCTCTGTAAATCATGCTGTCACTGTCAATCTTCTAAGACAGAGATATGCAGCATAAAACATCTGCTAGATTAAGGACTGAAGCCATACAGAAAAATCCCTAGCCTACCTCATTCTCCCTTCTTGCCCTCAACTCATTTTTACAGGCCACTTCATATGCAGTAAATTTCAGGAAACACAAAGTCCTAGACAGAGAGAAAAGCAATAAGAGGAAAATAGGCATGTCCTCAAATCTGTGGAAATGAGAGCCATGTAAATTTCATTACAGTTTGCCATTGGTACAGCCTCACAAACTATTTCAGCTTTATTTCGCCTTTTCTTTGGAAAAAAAAAAAAGTCATCTTGCAGCTGCTAAAATACAAATTGGGGCTCTGTTCAGCTTTTTTTCTGAGCTCACATACCTTAGTGGCCTTGTCACCATTCCCTGGGCCTGCAATCCATCTCTAGAGCTCATATGACAAGGAGAAGGTGGTGCTGTGGTGGGTGACCCTTCTCCACTGACCTGATTTCAATGAGGGCATTAAGGATGGTGACCACTGCTCATCCAGGCTCTTCCGGGAGACTGACGAGGCAGCAGCTGTGGTTATTCAGAGTAAACTTGCTTCAAATTCACAGATCTGCTTAAAAAAAAAAAAAACTACAATTTCCTCCATAACTCATTGGAAATGCACCTCAGAGGAGGCAGAGGAAGTTTACACGCCTGCCTGTGCCTTACAGTCTATGATGCAGAAATCACAGACTGTAACCTATCATGTTCATCCGCTTTCAAATATCATACAATATTTTTTTAATCTCTGCATCTAACTTTTTATATAAAGCAGTTCATCTTTTACAAGGAAGCACTTTAACGATATGGGTTTGAGTCAGCGTTATGTTGGAGTTGGCTCACATTGTGAGTGTGTGACAGTATTTTCCCAGCATCTGATTCCATGTTATCACATTGCTATATTTGAAATCAGCCATAGTTTGAATATTTTACATGACCAAAATTGGCAAAAAGTTACATTCTGGGGCTTTTTCTCCTTTGACACAACTGGTTGATCAATATTTAGCATACCATTGTCTTTATGGAAAATGGGAAGTCAGGGTGGTGGTAGTAGGTGCTCCAGAAGAAGGAAATAATAATGTGCATGAGGGAAAAATAGCAGAAAAGAAGTTTGTAAGGTTGGAGGAGAGTTCCAAGGCCAAAAAATACTATCATCTGACAGCAAGTTGGTGCTCACACACATACACGCATCATAGACATACACACCCCACACACATACACACATACCCACACATGCATATACAACACACACATACCCACACACACCACACACAAACACACCCCACACACCCATACACACTACAAAATAAAGTTTAACATGACTCCATACCCTGTGTAACTATTCCAGTTGAACTGTGTGTTGTTCTCCATCTCAGGCTGCAGAATGCACCAGCCCCAGTCAAGTGGACCTTAAGCTTGAAATGTATCACCCATCTTCAAAAGCTCTCAGAAAGACTTCCATCAAACTGCACCCAGGTAGGACTGTATACTATGAACTCTTGCTGGGATATAACGTCACATTCCTGCAAACTGATTTGAATTAGAATTCACAAAATCTATACAAAGACATCAGTATCTCATTGTTTCCTATAAACTATAAGGAAATGATTCATCACTGGGTCAAGATACTGGGTTTCAAATAGAGCCCCAACATTTGGTGTATTGTTTTATCTCTTGAACAACTGGATTCTTGAGGTATTGAAAGAAATATCTTGCTTATAAAAAATAGGGTTTGGGGAGCTTTGCTACTGCAATTATGAGAGTAACCTAATGATGTCTAAACTGTTTTTTATTTGTTTGTTTATTAGAAAGTAAAGAGGGTTACGATACTGGGAGTATTGACCAGTAGAAGAAATGGTAAGCACAAGACATTAATATTGGATATCTGTGCAATGCTGGTTTTCAATGAGTTCTTAGGACTCACACTACAGGCCAAACTTCATAGTCTGCCTTTGTTGTATATGGTTTCTGGCCCAGACTTTTGGGCCTGGCCCAGAGGTTTAACCAGCAGTCCCACAGTCCGGTCAACCCGCAGACTCACAGACCTGCAGAGACATACACACACAGACATTTACTTTAATTTTACACTGATCAACCTGGGGCTCAGGCAAGTTTCTAGCTAGCTCTTTCTCTTAAAGTAACCCATGTTCAGCCATGCGGCTCGATACCTTTTCTCTGAGCAGCATTTTAGCTTCTTTCCTCTACGTCTGCTGCCATCTCCTCATCGTGCCCCTGTCATATTCCTGTGGCATCTGTGCTCTGCTCTGAGATGTTTCCAGAGTTTTCTTAGTCTGGTAGCCCCACCCACACTTCCTTTGGCCTTTGGCCAATCAACGTTTTTTATTAAACCAGTAGGCAGGACAATTATTTACAATGGAACAGGATACAATCCCCTTACAGGACTTGACTCTGAAAATCCATGGGTCAGATTCTAACTACTCAACAGAGATAGAGGGCTAAGAACCAGAAGAACTCCTGAGCTAATTGTTTATTTGGCAAATATGTTGGTTTTTAATGAGTTTATTCCCTCTAGAGGCCATTTCCGTACAGTGTAATGGTAGAAGTGGACAGTCTTAATATGCTTAATAATGACTAAATCTAGCAATATTTCACCCTCATGATCTCCAAATTACAATGCATTAGATTGCATTAATGGTTGCAACTCTTCATTCCTCCCACAAGTTAAACCATTGCCATGAATTTCCCACAAAAGTATATATTTCCCATCCTCCCTGACTCCATATTCCATATTAATTACCTTTATATCTCTGTGATGATAATATCTATCTGACAGAAATAAGGGAGGAAAAATGTATTTTTCTCATGCTTGAAGAGATTTTCAATCCCTCCAGGTAGAGAGCTTCATGGCACCCATACAGCAGGAATGGGTAGCAGGCATTCCTCATCTTACTGTAGACTAGAGAGTTGAGAGCAGAGCTAGGAGCCAGACTGAGCCCTTCAAAGGCCTGCCCTTAGCAACCTACTTCAAACAGCTGGCCTCCACCTCTAAGGATTCCAGTCTCCCAAAATAGCCACCAGCTGGAGAATGAGTATTCAAAGCATGAACCAGTGAGATTTAAGACACACCACTTGCCAATGATAAAACATGGAAAAGGTCTTAGCTGCTCCCATTTGCTGTCTTGAGCTTCTGGTCATGACCAAAAAAAAAGAAAGAAAGAAAGAAAGAAAGAAAGAAAGAAAGAAAGAAAGAAAGAAAGAAAGAAAGGAAGGAAGGAAGGAAGGAAGGAAGGAAGGAAGGAAGGAAAGAAGGAAGAAAGAAAGGAAGGAAGGAAGAAAAGAAAGTATGCCTGAGTGGTATTAGCTTCTCCTCTACTTTGAAAGCATTGTGGGCAGAAAATAGTCTTAAATAGTCTTATTGAGAAGCTCAGTTAATCCACTGAATACTACTTACTCATACCACTAAGTGACAGTCTCTACAGAGTGTTGGCCATTTCCTTTGTGACTCAGTAGATGATTAGGAGTTATGGCTCACTATTACTGTACAGAATCTTCAGAGAGGATAGTGCCATATATTGTCAGCCTGAGAAGCAGATCAAAATTCACAATACAAAGAATATTTTCAGATGAAAGCATTTTCCCTTCCACGCCATTGTAAAGTCTGTCTAAACCAAATCATTGTCTTTGGGGACCTTCAATATTCTCAGTAGGAGAAGGGGACATGGGGCAAAGAACTGTTCCAGATAAGAAGCTTTGGCTATGCCCAGCTCAGTCCAGAGCCATCAGTCAACACACACACACACACACACACACACACACACACACACACACACATGATGACTGAGTCAGTTGAGTTCTGGTGTAGTTAGTGACCCATCACTAGCCCATGAATACATAATATTAGACTTTATTACTTTTATTTCTTGAAAAGTGAAGAATTCTACATGTACAGTGGATTGCCTGATCAATATAAAAGTAATTTTCAGCCAGATTTTCTATTTTATGTACAATTCCCTTAAGAATCAACATTCTCACATAACAGCTGTTGAGTCCTTGGATTAAACTCAATAGAAGAAACAATGGTGGGCCAAGAATGGTGGTTCCAGCACTCAGAAAACAGAGGCAAGAGAATCTCTGTAAGTTTAAGGCTGGCCTACACTACATGTCAAGTCTACCTAGTAAGGCCCTGTCAAGTAGAGAAGAGAAAAAGTCACAAAAGGAAGAAGAGGAAGAGGAAGAAAGGATCACTAGTGAGGTACTAACATTATTATGAAGTAGAGACAAAGAACAGAATAGACGAACAGTCATGAAAGACAAGGCAATGACATGGCAAGAGCCAGGGTCTCTACAACTGTGTTCCTAAATCCAGCAGCACTCCCTTTCATGGAGAGTTTGTAAAGACACACTGTGTCTTCTAGAACTCAAATTTTAGCAAAAAGATAAAATATTCTGATGTCATAAAATATTTGAAGGTCATGGAGATGAAGAGAAAATTAAAAAGCAGGAATCACTTGTAATAGAAAACACCCGAAATACTCATACTGTATTTTTTTTAAATATTAAAAGTGTTAAGGTTATTTTTCCAGTAACAGTAAATTTTAACCAAATTCTCTACCTTTTTGACTGTCAGAAGTTTTTTGGGTCTCTACCCTCTAATTTCTCCTGTGTCATGAATTTACTGAGTAGGGGAAGAGATGCTCTTCCCCTTGGGGGCTATGGAAAGATTCTAGTGAACAAACATAAAAGTTAATTTTAAACAACCTCTTATGTAATTTTCTGCATAAGTATACTGTTTATATTCAAAACCAATAGTAATTATATCAATGATAGAACACAATCTAAATCATTTTTTTAATGTTACCTGCCATGAGACTTAGCAGTCTTAGAAGCTGTCATCTGATCACAGACATGCTCTAGCAAACACACACACACACACACACACACACACACACACACACACACACGAGTGCACATGTACGCACACACTCAATATGACCATCACCAATAACAAATAAACAAACTTGAATTTAGAAAGAAAGCAAAATTCTCTGAGTGATATCTTGATAGGAAAATGTAGTAAAATGATGATAATCTGTGTCTATTCTCTTTGTAAGTTCAAATTCCCTAATAAAGTCTTACATACCCTGGAGATGGGTGCCTTTCTCACCTTTACAGCATAATAGGGAGGTATGGAGTAGCATGGCAGGCCACCCACAGTCACAGAGCTAAAAAGTGCTTTAAAAAAAAAAAAAAAAAAAAAAACAGAACTTAAAGGCAGTAACTGCCCCAGAATCTCCCTTCAAACCATGGCCACCTCACCCATATATCCCCCCACCCCCCACCCCCCGAGCCTTCTCTACAGACTGAGTCACTGTACTGAATAAAATCATTGGGAACAAAGGGACTGGAAGCCTGTTACACGCACTTGGTACTGGAAATCTGTCATCAAGGCCAAAATACTTTCATCCATGAGCGCAAAGTCTGGGGACAAAGGAATGTGTGACTAACCAACTACTTAAATAAACATAAAATATCGCCTCTCTGTGGTTTACAAAAGATCTCCCAAAGAAAGTGGCGCTTAAATGAGATCACAAAGATGATCAGTTTACACAGAGTCTATATAACATTCCATAAGGCCAGCAAAAGAGAACAACCCCAGGCTGCTCCTATGCCTGAAATGTAGAGCAGGCCAGATTTACAAGCCTGTTACTGAAGGTAACAGGAATTAGTTACAGTGTTTAAGACAGGGAGCCATGTGGTTAGATTGATATCTTAAACATTAATGCTGAAGAAAGACTATTTGAAGGCGATTGTCAGTACAGTCATATTCCAGAGGGAAGCCTTTCAGAGGGTTGTGAAGGCTCTGACCTTATGACCAGAGTAACCCCTTTGTGGATTTGTATCTTCCTTGCTTCAGTGAGTCATTGAGAAATGATAAATCCCTAGGGACTAAGGTCTGATTTGGAAGATGTAGGTCATGAAGGCCATGGCTACGAAAGAAGTAGGTCATCGGGGCATGTCTGTAGAAGGTCACTGAGGACATGCCTGTGAGGGTGTATTTTTGTCCTTGGGTCCATTTCTCCTCTCTGCTTCCCAGAAGCTTTACTCCCTCATACACTTTCTGCCATGCAGTTCTGCCTCCCCAAAGACCTCAATACAACATAGTCCAGAGACTATGCCCTCAAATGTGGACCTCAAGTCAACTTCTCCTCCTCGAAGTGATTTATCTCAGGAATGATGTAACATAGCAGGAATCTAACACACACTCTTTCACAGTTCAGTCTTTCTATTTGAACCTCAGTCTAGTTTATTCCATCAAAACCGTCTCCATCAAGGTCCCTGACAGCCTGACTGCAACCAGGTCCAAAGGAACTTAGCCAAGTTCCACGGAGTCTATGACATCTCTCTGACAGCACAGCCTCTCCTTGGGGAGAGGAGGTCCACAGCAAAATACAAAGCTTAATATATATAGCTAAGTATGACCTAGAACCCCTAATCTTACCGCCTCCACATCCCAAGCATGAGAATTTCAGGTATGTATCATCATGCCCAAATCTTTATATATTTTAACTAATGAGGCCTGCTCCATTCCTATATACAATCAAGACCTCATTTTCCATGTTCAGCAAATGAGAGACCTAATTCTCTCTCCTGCCAGAATTAACAACAGATCTCTGCTTCTCTGAAATCACCTCCACTTCCAGCCATGGCATGCATGGACCCTGAGATTCAAAACCAAGCACATGCTTGCTGATGAAAAATCCTTTTGTTGTTAAATCACCCAAGACTCTCCAGACAGCAATGAATATGACTTAGGACTAATGTTGCTATGAGTTGGGTACATGATCAAACAAGTATCACTTGTTTCCATGTCTTCCACATGGAAACCCGGCTCTCGGCATCTGTCATGCTCTTCAGTGAAAAAGGCTCTCTTTCCCAGGCCAGTTTTTTGAAGGAATGTTAATGGGGGACACAGGCACTTGTCCTACAAAGCAAGCAGCTGCCTCTGCAAATTCCTCCCAACACACACACACACACACACACACACACACACACACACACACACACACACTCCTGTTCCCTTGCAGAGCTGAGAAAGTCCCCCTATTTCCTCCAGCCCTGTTCCTATTATGCTGCCTCTGGTTGCCCTCCGACCCTCCCACTCATTCCTTCAAATTGCCACTCTGTCTGCACCTCCCACCATTGTAAATTGCAAATTACACTCCGGGAATCTCAGCTAAGTGGTGGAGGAAAACAATTCAATTACATGAGCCCACACTGTTCATACATTCATTCAATTTGCATTTCTTGAGAGAGCTTATGATTGAAATGCCGTTCAACTTGGATTTCTGCAGTGATGTCAGATGTGGAACAGTAGTGTAACATACAGGGATGTAAATGCTATTTGCAGCCTAACCAGGGAGAAATATAGAGCTGCCTCGCTCCCAGAAGCATTGTCAATTCACAGATTTCAGCTGGTGGAAATTAAACCATAGAAAAGGGGAAGCAGGACCAGATGACGGAAAGACAAAATTTGCCTACCTCCCGTATCTATGAAGAACAGGCAGAAAAGAATTCACAAACCAAACTTCTCTCCCAATATAGAAAAAAGGGTTTTTAAACCTCATGCTGTTTTTTTCCCCCCGTAACCCTGTGGATAGTCCTAGATTTGATGGTAAGAGATAAAGTAGTCAAAATAGAGAAAATGAACTCTTTTGTGTAGGAACTAGGTCATTCCCATGTGTGTATACTCAACTAGCAATACAGCACAGTGTACTATGCAAAACCAATCACTGATGAACTGACTTTTCTTCTGGAGAAAATAGAGTTCTCTTTGCAAAGAGATAGGTACCCTTCTGCCCTACTGTGTGCTAAATTTTACCTCTGCTCGATATTCAACAGCCTGAAACCAAAGTATCACCCTGAATCACAAAATACACAAATCGTGACTTCTGGAACATTTAATTATAGCTGCAAAGCAAGTTCAGCACATTTCTCTATATTCAGTCTTCCCTATGTGAATCTGGGTCTCTCTCTCTAAATGGCATCTTGGGTGGCTGTTTGCATAAGCAGATTTCCACTACTTTGGAAGTTACATGTAGCTCAGTAAATTATGAGCTCAGGATACCTTGCTCTGAGTTACACTGAGATTAAAAGTGGTGGTTATAGTTGCTGTTGTTTCCTTAGAAAAAAATGATTTACAGAATACCATCAATAAAATTTCTAAAGTAGGAACTCTATAAAGAGCCTCTTTAGGAATAGAGAATCCCATCTGGGCCAACAATCTTCCCTGCAAGAATTGTAAACTAACAGAGAGAGAGAGAGAGAGAGAGAGAGAGAGAGAGAGAGAGAGAGAGAGAGAGAGAGAGAGAGAGAGAGAGAGAAATAATCTGGCATGATTTGTTGGTCAACATTGTCTAAAAGATTACCAGATTGTTGTTGCCCTTAGCTGTCTCCCAGAAGTGGAAGGAAATTCCCTATTGTTGATTGAATACATCTTGTACTTATGACAGAGGACCTGGAAGGCCTGAGCTGGGTCTGACCTGAAACCCTCCTCTCTAAGGACTGCCTTTCATGGTATCAAGAAGGTTCCATGAAAACTTCCAAGAGAAGGAAGCAACTGTTAGTCCTAATATCTGTGATGCCTATAAACTAAAGCAATGACCAGTGTGGCACAATATACCTAAGGGGACAATAATGGCATGTTACCTTGGCAGTGACCAAAATTCTCTAATTGGACATAAGACTGCCAATGAGAGGGTAATCATGCCTGGTACTAGAAACCTAAATAACTATCCAGAGTTAATAAATTCATGGACCTTGAAGAAGAACCTATAAATGCCAATTTACTAAACAACATAATTCCTAACTGCATTTTAAATTTTTGTCCTTATACCCACAGATAAGGAGAGATCTCATCCCCCATCAGAGAACCATCTCTTGCAACATAGACCATTACAGGACACAATTGATCAAAATGCAGAGAACAATAATCATTCATGTCCCAACCCCGACCTATACATCTTCAATACAAGTCCTATATGTAAGGCCCAGAGAACGTAGAAAAGAGAAAGCAGAAAGGGGTAAGAGAGGAAGAACTGAAATTTTTCTATGAGATTTTATCTCCTAGAAACGTCAGAGAAGCTACATCCATGAAGTGTCATCCACATGGCTGCCTAAACAAGACATGGACAAGGGTGGCACCATTACATTTGCTAACATGGGAGGGGAAAATTTTATAGGGCCTAAAACCCAGACAAATCACTATAGGCAACTAAGGAATTGATCAGAGTGAGAGAAATTGTGTTTCCCCTGAGATAAACCCTCCAACTGGTTATCTGATATCAAAGTGGCCATCCTTGAAATTGTATACATACAAGTAATGTTATACAAACTGAGCAGGTTGTATTTACATAGTTAGGAATATGTTATGTATGTGTGGGTAACAAGAGTTAAAGAAATAGAGGCCACGAATTTGACAAAGAACAAGGAGGGTTACACGTGGAGGGAGGAAAAGAAAGGAAGAAAACAGTGTAATTATAGCTTAATTTTTAAAAAGGTTTTAGAGTTGGAGAGATGGCTCAGTGGTTAAGACCACTAGCTGCTCTTCCAGAAGACCTTGAGTTCAATTCCAAGCAATGTACATGGTGGCTCACAACAATCTCTGATGGACTCTGATGCCCTTTTCTGTCATGCAGGTAATCACGCAAATAGAGCAATAATATGCATAAAATCTATAAATAAACCTTTTTAAGTTTTAAAGAATTAACAGATGCTGGACAACACTTTGAGAATTCTTAAAGGAAAAATAAGTTGTCAAACAAGAATCAAAAAAGGGAATATGGAAAAAATATAACAGTCCAGTTCTTGGGGCTCTGATGCCCTCTTTGACCTATGTGAGCTATTGTACACACATGTGGTACACATACAAAGACACTCATATACAGAAAAAGATTTTAAAGAAATTTAAAAATTGTAAAAAAAAAAAAAAAGATATGCTGTTTAAGAACAAATATTACGTTTATGTTTGGGAATTTTGGTGGTGGTTGTGGTGGTGTGTTAGGACCTAACCTCACCCATCCACCAACTTGTAGTGGTTCCTACAACTACCAGGGCCAGAAGAATGTCAATCCATGTGAGACAAGAAAGCAATCTACTTCAGCAGGACTTAGTCAGCCCGTGTTGATTCAAACTCTAGAGTCTGATATCAGGCAGTTTAGGGTAAACATATTTTGTTTATTTATTTGAAAAGCAGTACAATTGGGGAGGGGGTTCTTGGTGTTAAACAACCCCCTGTGCACAAGAAGGCATGATTACATCAAAACTCTCTCAGAGTATGCACCACTTCTTCTAAGAAGATGGGGGTCTAGAGATAGGCTACAAGTATTATCTTAAGGCCAGGGGGAGAATCTGGTGTGGTCTTAGTCCTACAGATGGTATAGAAGTCATTTGGGCTATTAGCCACCTTCAATCCTGGTTGTGGGAGCTTGGGAGAGCCTCTAGCCATACAAATAACACATAAGTCACCTAGACTGTTAACCAACTTTGCTCCTACTTGTAGGAGCTTGGTATGGTCTAGTCCTACAGATGGCCCAAATCTAGAAGTCACAAACCATTGCCATACTAAGCCTTCTGGGCGGAAAATAGGTTACATGTCTCCTGTAGAAGATATAATATTGCATGTTTAACATTCCAGGATTTTTTTAGCAGTTATCTATGAGCACAAGGACCTTTGTGCTTCCAATGAACAGACCCATGAAAAATTTCAACAATGAAGATAGGAAAGAGTAGTTGTAACAACTGAAATAAACTAATCTTTATGTTTTTAGACAATTCCATTTTAGACTGGTTTATGTATGTCTTAACTTACTCATGCCTTGCTACGTTATTGGAGTACTGATTGATATTAAACTTATGTCACTTTTAAAAATAGGCACTGAATTTCTGTATCATGAAAAACAACTTACTTATGTGTACCTCTTCATATTAATAATATTCCCATACATGTAAACAGAGAATGGTTAACAAAAATACTGTTTTCAGTCTAACATACTTTAAACATCCATTTTAAATCTATTTTGGTAATGCTAGGAAGACAGTGTATTCCTGAAATATAATAAATGTTCTGACTGTGGATTTTTAGTCTCATCTTTTATCAGAAAGCCTGATCCCTGTGAATTGTTGAATTAAAGCAGAGCAATTTTGGGTGGCAGAGTGACTTCTGATACCTCAGTGGCCTCGTAATGAGATGCCCCTGTGATTACGGCTTTTCCCTGTCACATGTCTGGGCTTGAATTTTCCACCTCTATTTTTCTTTGTGTGTCTGGGTATTTTGCCAGCATGCATGTTATGTGTACTACATGAATGCACTACCCTTGGCAGCCAAAAGAGGGGATCAGAGTCCCTCTGAAAAGAATTGTGAGCAGCTAGGTAGTTGTTAGGAAGTCCTCTGTGAGAGTAGCTAGTGTTAACCGCCCAGTCATCTCTCCAACCCATAAACCTGATCTCTGAATTCAACACCAAAATGACTGAAAGGAGAGGACTTTTAAAATACATTATTATACAATGACTCTTTAAGGCTTTAATTTGTAAAGAGTTTTACTTTTATTTTTAAAATGTTCTAGCTTTCTTAATAGTAGGTGAAGCCTGCATATTACAATCGGTATTAAAATTTTATAATTCAAAGAAAGTAGATCAAGGTCCATATAAGAAGCCTCAGAAATCTACATGTAGGGATGAACTTTGTTCCTTGTTTTTGAAATAAGGCTTTGCTATATAGCCTAGGCTGGCCTGAAATTCACCAGGAAGTCCAAGCTTGCCTTGAACCCAAGACCATACAGCTTCAGCCCCTCCAGTGTTGGGATTATAAGCAGGTATTTCTTTGCCTGACTTGAATAAAAACTTACGAATATTTTCAATAATAATTCTTTACATTTCAACACTCTCCAAAAAATACAAAAACTTATAACTAAAACATTGATCAAGAAGAATTTTTCCCAATTTGCTATGAAGATCTTCTCTACTTTCTCTTCCTAGGAACACATAACCCACATAACTCACCTTGAGACTTCTTGCCCTTTTGCTGGAGGGAATGGGAATGGGGTGGGGGGAGGCTGAAGGCTGACTGGGAGGGATTGAGAGAAGGGAAGAGAGAGAGAGAAGGGGGATACATGGAAAAAAGACCTTTGAAAATAAATAAATAAAAATAAAGAAATTAAATAAAATACAATGATCTGTAAAGATATCAGATCAAATAGAAAAAAAAGAAGAATTTTTCTTGGAATACATAACATCAAATACATAAATAAAAAGGCTAGATAGACTATATAAAATACAAATAATAGCAATCATCTAGCTAACAGCTATGGAGCATCTCTGGGCAGAACATTGTGCTAAGCTTATCCACAATAGCTAAGAGATGGAGTCAGCCAAGGAATGGGTCAACCCATCTACAGAACATACAAATTACTATTTAGCTTTTTGAAAAGAAGGAAATGCTATCATTTGTACCCACATAGATGAGCCTGGAGAACACTATGTTAAATAAAACATTCAGGTACAAAAAGACAAGTACCTCACAATTCCACTTTTATTCAAAATGAATAATAGCTAACTCCATTGCAAAGGAGAGCTGGGTGGGATTTGCCAAGAGCTGGGTGGGAAAGAAGGATCTAGGAAATGATGACCATAGGACAAAAACTTTAGTAAAGCAAGAGGAATAATTTAATAGATCTGTTATACACCATAGTGACTATAGTTAACAAGAGAGTTTCATATAAAAATAGCTGAGAGTATTTTAAGTATTCTCATCACAAAAATAAATACATGCAGTCATGCATGCTAACTATACCATGATGATTCATTGTCAACTAGGTCTGACCTAGCATCATTTGAGATAGGTGTCTGAGCATGCCTATAGGGATTTTGTTTTGTTTTGTTTTGATTGACGTGGGAAGAACCATCTTACTTGTTGAGGGGAACCATTCCCTGGGTCAGAGATCTTGGGCTACCCAAGGTAGAAAAGGGGAACTGAGCACTAACGAGCATGTGTTCTGTTAACTGTGGAAATAATGAGACCAACTGCTTCATGCACCTATGCCTTGACTCTCCCAACAGAATGGACTAGGCCTTGAACTATGACCTATAATAAGCCCTTAATTTCTGAGTTTATCACAACCACTAGAGAAGAAATTAAGTTTTCATTAGCTATTGCATAACATATACATCCAAACACCAGGTATACATAATAACTTTTGCTTGTCAATTACAAAAAGGAAGTTTTTTAAAACTATTGCAATGGGTGTTGGTTTTGCATGTGAGATCAGGCATACACACACACACACACACACACACACACACACACACACACTACCAGGACCACACAATAGTTTTTTCAGGAGAGTTGCCAGGCAAGTACAGGGGTAGAGAAGCAGAAGAGAGAAGAAAAGAGATAGTTTTGCCACATGCCAACTTTTTTTAAGAGAAAGGGTGGGTATGGATTTATGTAGCCATGCCTAGGGGCATGCCCTCCATATGTGGCATGCTCTGCTGGCACCATGTTGGCTTTACATGCCAGAAATTCTTATCTCACCCAGTGCCATTTTGGGTTCACCACGTAGTGTGCCAGGACTCTTTACAATGGATACTATGATGAAACCTGAAACAGACTGTGAATAAGAAATACTGATTTCATGTGAAAGATGAAAGAGCCCTCTTGTCAGATAAATTTAGAAAGCAGAAACTCTGGATTATTCCTTCCTTAGTATCCTTAGGTCTGGATTTCTTCCTAGCAAACAAGGAAAATGATATCTATTCCAGTGATGGCGGGGGAAATTCTGGGGAATAATCTTATTGTACACTGTGAATATATGTCTCTGTGATTGGTTTAATAAACAAGCTAACTGGCCAATAGTTGAACAGAATAAAGTTATGTGGGAAAGCCAAATTGCGAATGATAGGATGAGGGAAGGGAAAGTCAGAAAGGCTGCCAGCCAGATGGAGATTGAGTCAGACACACAAAATGGGGTAGAGGTAAAAGCTATAAGCCTTGGGCCAGCACACAGGTTAATAGAAATAGGTTAAGTTATAAGAGCTAGTTAGTAACAAGCCTGTGCTATTGGTGGAACATTTATAAGTAATATTAAGTTTGAGTGATTATTTGAGAGTGGCTGCAGGACAAGAAAACTCAGCCTACAGAGAAATGTGTTGGAATCATGTATCTAGATGCTGAGTGAATGGGAGTTTTGTGTGGCACACAGACCACACTTAAGAAAGCAACCAGAAAGTCTCTGTTTTACATATAGACAGACTTGAAGGACAGATTATAATTAAATTCTAACTAAATGGTGGGGGAAGAATGTTGTCATCATCCAGGATTCTGCTTGAAAGGAGAGAAGGAGAAACCCAGAGAATGCTTGTCACTGAGTCTGCTATTCTACATTGGTCCTGAAGAGGAAACCATCCACCTGTCAGAGACCTAGAGTCAGAACACAGTTGTACTGGAGGTTCAGGACCAAGAGAGAGCTGCCCCCGAATCTCTTTACTATTGCAAATCACTTCTTGTTATTTATAAATCAAAATGCTTATAATAATAAGACATCTTTTCAAGTCTCTGAGACCTGATTCCCACATTTCTTGAGAATTAAGCCTGTGAGACTCCAGAGTGAATAAGAAACATAGTGATCCTACCTCCTCCAGTGTCTCTTCTTATTTCCATGTTACTGTTTTACTTAGAAAATGCCCTCTTCTATACTCAAATTCTAATTTTAAACTAAAAGTTGACTCATATTTATCCTGGCCCTCACAATCATATACCCTAGAAAGTGAACATTTTGCTATTGGGTCTTTCAACCACATAGAAAAGACACAATCTTTTTTCCCTCTTAGGTTCATTTCGAGGGTCCTAAAACTTGGGCTACGAGAGGTTAATAAGAGAGAAGCATATACATTTTATTTGACATTTTTATGGGATGCTGAGGCCTTCCTAGAAAAGAAGTTGAACAGATAGACCCAAGAGCTTATATATGCTTCTAACGAAGAGTGATAAATTACAGAGCCAGAAGGAAAAGTGCAACGCCTTTGAGATGTCCAAGGGCTGAAACGTGTGGGAAGGTAAATACACGAGGAAGCTCGCAGAAGATCAAGGCTAACTTAGCAAGGTTTGTTTGTGCCAGGCCATCTCCGTGCCAATTTTCTATCATCTTCAGGCTACATAACATGTCCCGGGGAAGGTATTTAAAACAATCCTTATTTCTTAGACTTTCTGCTTTTACTCAGAATGGATGGCTTTTCTACATCTGTTGAATCTTGATTCTTTTCTTTTTCCTGCTCAAAATAATTCTTATGCCAAAGTGGCATACTTTACTTTGGAGCAGCATATTCTGGTCCCCTTCCATTATAACGACATGTAAACAAGACAGAGCATTAAAACCTTTCAGATTTAAGTGCCTGATCCAGCCCCACTCTGTCATAGCTCAGATCCCCTTCAAAGAGGATTCTCGCCAAGATAATATTTTAGCTGTTGTTATTTTAAGGTCTCTAGGAGGATGAGTGCAGAGGAAGCTTCTAAATGTCACATTTGCTAATAAAATCTGAACCAGAGAACATGAACAGTCTTTGACCTGGCATTGTTAAGGCTCTGAGTCTGGCTGTTAGTATATCACCACCAGCTTACCCTCTAAGTTCTTCTGTAGTTTAGAAAGCAGGAGAATGGAATACTCAATTTTATTTGTCACAGTTGGTATTATTTCTTTTTCATGATCTTTAATGAAACTATAATTCTAAATTTCTTTCTTTCAGGGTATTTCTTGTACTGAAAGAAAAATCACTGTAAATGTCAATATAATCTTTGGAAATTATCATCTGTGCCTGAGTTCTCCTACATCAACCAGTAACAAACCTTGTCTTGCTCTTTGAATACAAAGGGCCTGCTGCTGAAATCTTCTGGAGAGAGCATGAACAATATCTACCCTTCTTATACTTTGATCCCAAAGGACAAACTGAGGCATGATTCCATTTTAGGGAACAATGAATGATTCCTTACAGAGCAGTGCATAGGGATTAAGGAGAGGAGTGTGAGTGCTTCTCCAACAGGCTCTATCTGAACAGCTTTTACCTAAGCGGTGATGAGGACTTCACTGTGGCTGTGTAGAGGTAGTCCTCCTACCCTAACAGGTAGTAGGGAGCACTAAATACTCAGGTAAGAATCTTGTAATCCTCTCTACCCCTCTGTGATGTGGTAGTCAACAAGCTCAGCTGAGATGCTCCTTTTCCAGAAAGTGCAGTTGAAGTACCCAAGATGATAGCTTGGCTGAGAACAGTTCTAGGGCCACATCTAAATTCTCAGTCATTTCTGGTTCAAGTTTGGTACTACATTTTCAAAACAAAGCAATCTATCTTTTGGTTTAAAAATGCTTATTATGATTTTTTGTTAATCTCAAAGTTACTGCAAGTTGATGTTAGTGTATGTGTCTTTCGGTATCCTGGTATTACCAGCATTTCTCGGGCTATTTTAAACCCTGGGTAAAATGGGAACTGCAAGTTTCTATGGCAACAGAGATCGTTGTGGATGCTTATCTCAGTATGGTCTTTTGTAAATCACATTTTTTAGGGGTAATTTTTTTTTAACAAAGCATTGTTTAAATGGCTTCAGAGTTATAGCAATTACGTTTTCAATGATAACCATCAATGTAGAGAGAAATAGCACATTTCAAAACTCCAGTAGAGACTGTTGATACTGACAGTGACATGGGCTGCTCTGTGGTGTTTACTGCACACACACTGCTGCTGGTACTAGGCAGGGAAAACTGAGGCAAACCAGGTATATAGATAGCAAACTGTTCACACTATTCTTGCCTCTTATTTAAACATATTTTTATACTGTAATATTTCGGCATATGTTACCATGAGAATGGCTTCTTTTGTACAAGTGAGGTGGAAATATGATACTCTCAATTTATTTTCAGCCATTAAAATTCGGAGGTACTTACCTTGTCATGGTTGGGTCCAATGTGCTTTATAAATGGCTGTAACTAGGTGAGAAGCATTCAAATGGATGGCCTGTAACATTCTCAAGCCCAGCTAGAACTGAGAGCAACACTTTGAACTTATGTAGTGGTTGATTCAGTTCAGTTCACTGTGAATGTTGATCAGAGTCCTCCATCCCTCTTGCCTAACTGACCTCTTCTTCCTACAGAAGTTCACACATGGTAGCTAGATCTTCTCGGTGGTAGTGGGAGGACCTAGGCAATGAACGTTCAAGGCAGAAAGAAAGAAGCCTCTTATTATAACCTCACTTCATCACGTCCATTATATTCTAGCTATTAAATGCTAGCCATTATGACAGGCCGTATTCAGTGTTGGAGAGGGGATGATAATGTTCCTATTCTGGAAAATAGGGGTAAGAACAAATTGTAGACAATGTTTAGACAATCCAGCATACTATGTGAATGTTAACTACTGTTTTTCTTCTGGCATTTTTATAAGATGACCATGGGTAAGTATATCTTTAAGATATTAATGTGATTTTGCTCATCTTTTGTGTTTCTTCTTTCAGTAGATAACTGCTTATCCCTACTCTTTCCTATACAGACTTGTATAAAGGGAAAATATAAGAGACCTTTAAGTCTTCCTGGTTTGGGCTTCGCAAAACCTTAATCTCAGGACACAGGGTTTCCACAGACACTAAATAAAAGCAAATTACTTGTAAGGGCACAAACTATACTTAGCAGGAAAAAAAAAATCAATGGGTGTGAGAAAAATGAGACCAGATCAATTTGTGATCCACTTCATAGGACATCAGATGCCATAGGGTTGTGGTTATATACCTTAGCTATAAGGTGGAATGTGGGTTTTTTCTCACAAATGGGCCCTATAGCTCTGAAGGGGGTAGAGGAAGCTGAGAGATACTTCAGCCATGAAAAGGTCAAGAAAACATAAGAAATGTCATATGTGGCAACACCATGACCTCCTAAGTCCTGTGCAAAAATATCACCATCTATCGGCTCTGTAAAAGAGCCACCCAGAAGTAGAAGTTGCATAGAATATAAATGTAAAACTGGAAGTTCCTCCATTCTTGAGTTGCAACTGAATCCTGAAACTGCAATCCTGTCATCCAGTGCCTCAGTGGTGTCTGGGCTCAAGAACTTCACACCTGACAGCTGAAATTGACACAGGGACTGTCAGCCTAATCGGCTTCTACAAATTGGCCACCCACAAACAACAGTGAGGTACAAGATCAGAACTCAAGCCTGACATAGACTACAACAACTGCACCTTTGTACAGAATCAGAGAGAATGCATAAGCTGAGTAAATGCTCATTAGGCAAGTACCACTCATGAGAATGTCTGAAGACATACAGGAATTTCGCATAAATATGACCTTCCATCCGTGTGGAGAGAATACAGAAAAAGCTAGTCACAGCAACTGGAGCATTTGTTATTATTTCTGCATATTTGCTCTGGAGCTCCTTATGAGAAGAAATTGGTGAAGCTCCTTATGAGGAGAAATAAGGCCACATTTAGCTCTCTCTCCTCACAATGTCCAGCATGATTGGGTTAGATAATATAGATGTGGTGTTTTCATTTCAACTGCATCACTTTATAATTCCTCTGTCGTCTAAACGAGTTTACCTAGTTCCCTTTTCTGATGCTGTAACAAACACACCCTAACCAAAAACAACTTGGGGAAGGGGGCTGGGGAGTATTTGCCTTATAATTCCAGGTTCATCATTTCTAGTTTGACAAGGCAGGAACTCAAGGAACTAGTCACATCACAGTAACAGTCAAGAGCAGAGAGAAACTAACAAATGCATTTATGCAAACTGTCAGCTTCTGCTCATCTAGATTTTTTTTCACTTCAATATAGTTCATGTCCCAGTCTAGGGAATGGTGCTGCCCACAGTGGGCTGTATCAATTAACAATTGAGACAATCTTCCACAAATATGCCCAAAGGCCAGTGTGATAGAGGCAACCCCATATTTGGGCTCTCTTCCTGGGTAATTCCAGTTTTTTGTCAAGTCAGCAATTATAGCTAACCATCACACAGGCTTTTTTAAAAAGAGAGGAAGAAAAGGCCACATAGCAACATGCACTCATGCACATAATTTTATTCTGCTAGATGGATGGTTGACATACATATAAACAATAAAATCTATTGTTCAGTAGCATCTTGTGAACTGGAAATTGCTATTGTCTCCTTGAACTCTGATACTGATTCGACACATTCTCTTCATCTAGAATGCAAATTAGACTTTTATGTACAGTAAAAGAGATCAGGGAGAGACTGAATGAAAGCATGATATGAAGCTAGAGATCTAATAAAATGTTTTACAAAATGACTTTTATCATATCAACATATTTCATATCTCAGTAAAACAGCAATTAACCTCAATTCAACGTAGAGATGCCATTGTTGCTTTATATTAAAGATAAAATTCTCTCAAATAAACACATATACAGAGGGGGAGGGTTCTGCAAAAGTGTTTCTTACTTTTTTTTTCTTATTACAAAAGTAAATGTTTTGAGGGCAAAAAAAAGTTAAATATTGGATGGAGTTGGGGAGATGAAGAAAAGGAAACACAAATAAATTGATATCTTAGTATTTTCTTGCAATGATTGAACAGCAGATAAACTGTTCTGACTGACACTGTAATCTGTTTTCTCTCTTCATTAAGAACTTTTAAGATACATGTTACTAAATCAAGAAAGTTAATGAGGCCCAAAATGAAAGAATTTATTGACTTATACATACTGAGCCACAAAATAAAATGAATTTGAATACCCTGATTCCCAGGGCATGCAGACATATTTTCATATGAAGCCATTTGCAACCAGGTTGCTTAACTTGTATATACTGAATGCCTAATGAGACACAGTATAAAAAAAAAAGGGGGGGGGAGGGGGTTGTTTATAGGTCCTGTCTCTCACCTCAAAGAGTTGAAACATTTTAGTTTAAAAGAAGACAAAAGCAGAACTTGAAAATACACAGTAGTTAAACAATAATAAAATGTAATGGTCAGGGGGTTGAGGAGATGGCTCGGAGGTTAAGAGCACCAACTGTTCTTCCAGAGGTCCTGAGTTCAATTCCCAGGAACCACATGGTGGCTCACAACCGTCTATAATGAGATCTCGTGTCTGCTTCTGGCCTGCAGGCATACATGTAGGCAGAACACTGTATTCATAAATAAATCTTAATGGTCAGAGAAGAGTACACATTGAATATCTGTGAGAAGTCAGAAGAAGACTTCATGAGGCTTGAGCAAAACTGAGCATTACTGTAGACACAATCACATGACAGCTTCTCAGGGTGACATGTCAAGCATGTCCTATAACTCTGTTCTCCACTTCCTTGAAGGAACACACAAGCAGAAACGAACCGACATCATCTTTGAGGTTATGAGAACAGAGCCGAGGGTGGTGGCAAGCTGCCATCTAGGTCTTTCTAACTTATATTCCTGTTATTTATTACGTGGCATGGACAAAGACTGGTTAATATGCATGCAAATAAACAGCAACATTATGCATTCATGATGGAAAATAAACAAAAGGATATTCAACTGGTTGGAAAGTTCATTAAAATACACTAACCGTTCCCAAGGATAATGTGGATCAATATTGATCAAATTCTAATGTATACATATGGCCAATTCTTATTCATTCCCAAGAATATAGAAAAAGTATCTGTAATGGGTTTTAAACAGCTGCAGAAAAATCATTTTTTAGATGAGGGAGGAGGAGACCCTAAACTCTCAGTCAGTAAAGAGCTTGTGTTTGCTTTGCATGCGAGCAGTAGGTAGGCCTTGAGTTTAATCCCCAGACCCACATAAAAAGCCAGGCATATGTGGCATGCATATGTAATCCCTAGAGGAGTAGAGATTGGAGAGTTCTTGGGGCTCACCAATCAAATAGCCTGCCTAACTGGTGAGCTCTAATCAATTGCAGGACTCTGTGTCAAAGGAGGTGGATGGCGTCTCCAAGGATGACACCTAAGGTTGTCTGTCCTCCAGCTTCTTCATGCACACCACGCATGAGTGTGCATGCATGACCAAACACACACACACACACACACACACACACACACACACACCACTGCTAGAATGTCTCTTTTTCAAATTCTTGTGAGAAGTCAAAATATCAATATAAAAATTTAGAGATTAATTTTTTAGGAGCAGAGCTGATGAAAACTCCCTTGAATAAACCTAATACTAATATTAGCTAGCATAGTTACTGTCATTACAACTGCCAGCAGAGGCAGCATTTGTCTTAATATGCTTGTCTCAATGCTCCTCTGCAGCATTGAAAGAAGTACCAGGTCCAGGATGTGTTAATTACCAGCAATGAAGTATGGGCTAAAAGTTCTTCTATGCTTAACACCCTTTACAAGAGGTAATTGCCATGAAGTGAAAGTATTTTATGTTGTGACCTTTAGCATCAAGTCATGCCCTCAGCAAATGAAAAATTATGCCATTGGACGATGCCTTGGAATACAGCATGTACATGCTAGTAACTACTTATTGGTCTGAGTCACTGAGCAATTGTGACAGATCTCCTTACAAGGTCCCATCATCAATGAGCCTACGCAAGAAAGTCAGATGACTCAGAAACTTGAGAGCCAATGAAAACCATACAGTGGATTTTGCTTACAAAAAATTATCATTTTTAAGGCTGAAAATGTTCAGTCTTTTTATGGGTTGTTTGGTTTAGTTTTTGGGTTGGATGGGTTATGTCTCATTACGCACATTCCTAATGAACACTTTGGGAGCTAAATGCAGGTAAGTACGTAAATAAATATTGGAATCAATATTCCAATCAATATTGGAATCAAACAGACTAAGGCTGAAAACAAAGAGGGTCCAGGCATACATATGAATTGAGTGGTTGTGCCCACAAGCACAACATCTGTGCAAGTTCAAACCAGACAAAAGGTATGGAAGGACAGGTATGCACTAAGTCCACCCCTAGCTGAGGAGTTGTTATTAACTGGTAGATGCCAGGAGGAGAGGTAGGTTTCTTTAAGGGTCAGGAAGCCTGGCAGCACTGGCACACACCTAATCCCAGCAATTGGGAGGCAGGGGCAGGAGGATCTCTATGTGTTTGAGGCCAGCCTGATCTACAGGGTGAGTTCCAGGATAGCCAGAGACACACAGTGAAACTCTGTCTCAAAACCAGCACCCTGAACATTAGTCAGAGCACAATTTAATGCAGCAGAGGCCTAGCTTATGATTATTAATGTTTTGAAAGCAGTAAAGCAATCAAAAAATCAACTCTAAGCATAAAATTTTAAACATGGCTTCAAATCAATATTTATAACCTTTTGAATAAAAATGCTAATAGCAAAAAGAAATGTAAAACAATTGAAGATAAATACTAAGCTATAATTCTCCAATTCCAAAAGCTCCCCGCCCCTCAACTAATGTGAGTCATTTCATCATTCTTTAAAAGTTCAGCCTTGCCAATTTTATTTCTTTTCATTTGTTTGGGGAGGAAATTAAGTAGCCCAGAATAGCCAGTCTCAAACTCTATGTAGTCAAAGATGACCTTAACCTCCAAATCCTCTCCTGCTGGGATCACAGGCTGGTAGCATCACAACCTGACTGTGCTGTGCTAGGACTGAATCTGGAGTTTCAGGCAAGCCTCCTACCAACTGTGCTACTTCCCCAGCCCTTCTGTGGCTTCACAACTTAAACTCCACGAAAACTGGGAGCTTCATTTTTCTTCCAGCTAGTCTCCTGGTTCAGAGTCAGGAATATTTACTGAACTCTACCTCTCTGAAGGGGACCAGACAGGGCCCAGGTAAAGTCAAAGAGCCTACACATGGTGAAATAAACAGGGAAGACTTACAGTTTGTAGGAGAGATTTCATACTTCCAAAATATAGAATCTTCACACTGGCCAAGGTCATGATGGCTCCTGTGAATATTTAGCAAGCCTGTATATTTATCTCCAGGAAAATAAAGACTCAAATGCAAAAGACACATTAACCCTTTTTTTCTTGTACAAAATGCAAATTAATCTTTTTTTATAGCTATGGTGTCCATAGGTGGTTCTCTGCATTTCAGTACTGCACAGCTTCCTTAACAGCCAATAATTTCAAAGGATGATAACAATGACTAGTGCAGGATCATGTTTCCATTTCAGCTTTGGAACGTAAGATGAAGCAAGTGAAACTCAGAGCAGAGGATGAATAAACTCGACACCATAATGCCTCCTGGAATAAGGCCCTAGCTCTGATGGAGAGTGTTTCACTATTACCCCAGCCCTTGGGACTTCTAGGCACATCTTGATACAGTTATCTGTCTATGTGTGCTCTGCATTATTCAAAACTGACAACCTGGAAACACTGACAACACATGGGAAGGAACAGGCACTGTTTCATCACATCCATTCATTTCCTCTTCTGAATCTCTGGTCTCAGAGGACTCTCAAACAATCAAAGCA
This sequence comes from Sigmodon hispidus, assembly GCA_004025045.1. NCBI lineage: Eukaryota > Metazoa > Chordata > Mammalia > Rodentia > Cricetidae > Sigmodon > Sigmodon hispidus. Next base: position 43,289 of record PVIH01015212.1, read on the forward strand.
GAAAGGAAATGATGGCCTCTATCTTCTGAATAAATAAATCAAAAATCAAATACAGATGTAAATAAACTATGCATTTTCATGCTAAGATATCCATTTTTTTGCACAATTAATTCAAAATATGCAAAGTTTAAATTCAATCTGCCAGCTTTGAAACTTCTGGGAGGTTCAAGGATGGCTTTCACTTGTTTGGAGAGGTGGTTGGCCTATTTATCTACTTAGATGCATTCAGTTCCTAAATAAAATAACCAGCTATCTTATTATCACCTGTTTGGGTTTTGTTTTTATGAAGTAAAAGTGCTTACATCAAGTAGACATGGGGCTATCCTTTCCTTACTATTGGGACTACCCGCTCTCTATAAGGCACCAGCATCTCCTGGAGAGGTCAGCAATGGAATGTCAAAGTAACAATTACAGCAGACTCTCCAGCAACCCAATGGATGCATGAAGTCCTCAGGATGTCACTACAGCTGTGTAGTAAGGGATCCACACAGCCTAAAGTGAGAACAACAGCTGTATGTCCTCTTTGTGTCCCTGTAATAAAAACCAAAGACAAAACAAAAACTGTGTAGAGATAGCAGCAAGTCCCTAGGCAAATGCAAAGAACAATAATAAAATGAAGGATCTCACCTACTAAGCCAGACATCATCCTAAGCCCCTTAGCAGATGAATGCCCTATAGTCCAGAGCAACCCTTTAGGGTGCTCCTCCTAGAGATGCTCCTGCTCTTATCCCCATCCTACAAAAAAAGGCCCTGAGGGGCTGGGTGGACACAACTGTAATCCTAGCACATAAGAAATCATTAAAATCATGGAATCGAACTCAGATGTGATCCTAGTCTTCATCCTATTATGGCAGGCTACTTTTCTATGGCTGATCTTATACCAACACAGTTTATAAAGAGAAGAACTTAAGACATATATTGTCAATGTTTTCATAACCCAAAATGCCTAATAAATTTTTTTTACTTCTAAATTTGCTTAGCTAAAAATCAGTTTAATTATATTTTTTAAGCAACAAAATTAAGTTCTGTGTGTGATGATTGATCTACTCAACATACCCTGAAAAGAATAAGGCATTAGAAGCTAGAGTACTTGAACGCAAAAGTCATAGGGAAGGCATAAACCTTTAAATAAAATTTCTGTCACAAACATTGGTCCAAATTTATTTATGAATAAAGTTCTTCCCTGATTCATTTTTGTGGAGGAGAGGGGGTAGGTAATAAAAGCAAGCACACCAATCACACATTTTAAAGAAAGGGCTACCTCTTTGAGCTCTGCCAGTCGTTTCCCTGGTCCTGACCCAGTCACTTTATGTCAGCTCCTGCAGCTCATGGAATGACTTTCAGGTCATGAGAATGGAAGATTTACATGACACCTGCACAAAGAAATTGCAGTTGACTTAAATGTTGTATTTTTGTTATCAGTGATGCTTTTCCCTAGGCTCAAGAGTGTTGTCTGTGGTGCCCAGCCTGCCTCGTCATTATTTTGGTAACTAGGCTTCTATCACCTTCATCTGAGGAATTCTTACTCCCATGAGGCTCAGGACTATCCATCACCATGCACAGCATGCTGTATACAGTGATGGAATTTGACTTGTAGTGACCCAGGTGTAGACTTATCTAGAATCCTAGAATGTCAGTGATGTAAAGTCTGCCTAGTTTGAGTCAAAAGTTCCCAGAATGCCATGACAGAGCTGTCCTTATATTCACAAGACATGTCTATAGAGCAATCAGAGAGAATCTGAATCCAATTAATGGACTATTAATACCAAATCAAAAATACCTGTGTCCCATCTATCCTTATCCAGTACAGTAACCAATATGATCATATTTATTCTAGGTGTTTAGAAATTTATAATTTCCAAACTCCCGGACAAATACATTATTCTCTCATCTGGCCACTCATTTATTCTTCAACTTGTTTCTTCAACATTTTGCTAGATGTCAGTTGTGTGCTGTTTCAGTAAAAACTCAGAGTTTCTTCTATATATTACACAAAACTGAAAAGTAGGTCAGATTACAGAAGAGAATGTAATTTGATCCTGTGTGAATTTTTTTGTGTTATATTTTAGAGATGGATTAAAGTTTTCTCAGATAAATCTTTGTACTTCAAGATCACATAGAAATTTGAGCACTGAGACCTACCTATCCCATATTTCTAAATCTAAAATATCTAAATCCCAGGCAAGCATGGTGGTACATGCCTGAAATCCCAACCATTGGGGTAAGGAAATAAGAGTTCAATATCATCATTGGCTACATAGCCATTTCAAGACCAATTTGAGTTACATACAAGACCCCTCTCAAAATAAGAATAATAGTCCAGAGGTAATTTATATTGTCTTTTAGAACCTAAAAATACAGAAATGCACATGTAAGAAAATTAAAAGCACCCATGAGTCAACCACCAAGAAGTACCCCTGGTAAAGTGTTGGGACATCCACCCTCAGGATGACTTCGTTTTGCAGGCAAGTATGCAGTTCTGCATGTTGGAATTCTCCCTACTGATTACATAATCTATTCATTCTCTCCTCTTTTGTCACAACTAAACTAGAAGCCTGACTGGGATGTAACAAAGATGCTTCCACTGCAAAGCAGCAGTGCTTTGCCAAGCCTTCTCATTAGGCATGAAACAGCCAACGATCAGTGGTCAATTGGTTATGTTCAGCAGGAGATAATTAGGAAATCTACCTCAGCTGCTGCCTGAGTGTGTGAAATTGCCCATCCCAGTGGAACACGGATGGAGGCACCAGAAACATACAAACAGTAAAGCTGTGATGCTCAAAAAAGAGCTCCATCATCTTGTTCCCCATGAGCAAAAAAAGTCAGCCATCTATTAATGTTATCACTATCAGTCCCTCGGAGATTGGCTTATTGTTGCTCTAATGGACTTTTAAGACACCTATTCATGTTTAGATCAATCCAGAATCACTAACAGCAAGCATGACTTGCCAGTTCAGGAGTGGATAAATCAGCTGTGGATAAATGGGGAGCTTCTCAAGACATCTAGCATCCTCATCCTTCCATGGCCTCATCCCTGTGAGGGAGCCAGGTGTGATTGTGAATGGTTAAACAGGCCTATAACGTAGATCCAAGCTTAGTTGCCTGAAGCTGCTGCTGCTGCTGAGTAATCTCTGCTTTGTAAACATTGAAAAAGTTAACACACAAAAGCTTTTCTAACAGAAGCTGGCCCAAGAAAAGTGCTTAATCAATGTTAGTTGTTTTCATAATTGTCTGTTCTCCAGAACTGTGAGCATGGACAGGAATTGATCACATGTATCTTTTATAAAACAACAAACATTTTAAATAAAATACATGTTACTCAGTGTGGCTTTAACTCACAATCCTCCTGTAGCTGGGGCTGCAGGTGTATCCCACCATGACTGGTTCAAATGATTGCAAATAAACAATGTGCAATAACCAAAACCACGGAGAGTTTGCCCTGCAGGTATTACAATCTTCTTTACAATATTTATTTCTGCAAAGTAATTATGGATTTGTTTCAATCTGAATTATTCCAAATTCTGAAGTGATAACATTCTGATTTATATCCTTGAATATGTATCTTAATTTTTATCTTTCACGTTGTCATTAAATCCCTGGTGATGTGTGAGGATGTGGCACCATGCTTTAGATTATGCTCCCTCTTGTGCATGCGTGTTCTGAATAAAACATGAAGAACAACTGGAAAGACACTGGAAAGTGATCCAAGGGAGGCAGAACTGCAAGGCAGCCTTACAAGAAAACAGAATAACAGGTAAGATTCACATTATCTGTTATTATTCGCCAAGCCAGTGAGATGGCCCCATAGGTAAAGATGCTCACTGTATAAGCCTGGTTACCTGAGATCGATTCTGGTACCACATCAAGATGAAAGGCAAGAACCAGCTCCATGAGGTTGTCCTCTGAGCTCCATGCATGAGCCATGACACATGTGCTCCCACACATATTATGCATGCATGATAATAATACGTGTTTAAATAGAACCAACCAATCAATACAATCAGGACGGCAGATGGCACAGATGTTGGGATTAATAGAAGGAGACTTTGGACCAACCGTAACAATTAAATGAATTGCTTGAAGAATTCACAGAGAAAGGTTAATGGAAAAGGGAAGCAGCTGGAGAACTGGAAAATATACCTACAATTTATAAAAGAAGTTAAGAGAAAAAGAATCAGGGGAGAACAAAAATACTAGGATAAAAATTGAATATTAAAATAAATTGATCACTTTGCATTAAAAGAAGATTGTTAATAAAAGATAAAACAGAATTAGGAATGAGAAGACAACTGAATAGAATTCAAACAAACTGAAAGAGAAAAAAAAAAAAAAGATATTTTAAATGAAACAAAACCTGAATTACCCATGAAATAATATCAAACTTGCAATACACATTTTGTTTTGTTTTTTTTTTTTTTTTTAATCTGTCAAGGAATCAAAAGAAAGCAGTGAAAAAGTCTCCTTGAAAAACTCTGTAAGCTGCCAATCTTTGTACAGATAAACAAAAGCAACACGTCTAACATCTAAGAAGTTTACTGCTCTAGTTAGCTTTCTATTGCTGTGGTAAACACCATAAACAGAAGCAAATCTAGGAAGAGAGAATTTAGAAGCCTTATCCTTGGGCTCACACTCGATCAGGAAGGGGTTTCAGCCCAGGATTGGCTGGCTCCACTGTTTCTGATGGTCTGAGGCAGACAATCCTGGCAGAAGGCATGGTTAAGGGAAAGTTGATCCCTAGTTGGCAGACGGAAAGAAAACAGAAAGAGAAGAAGGAACTGAAGACAAGATATCAAGATAAATCCTCCCAAAACATAGCTCCAACTACCGATATCCTCCATGTATGTCCTTAATTAAGGCCCTTAACCATAAACTTATCCATTAATCAACAAGTGAGATTTAAATACAGACACAATGACAGCCTGAACTTTCTGTGAACTCTCCATTTAAACTACAAAAAAAAAAAAAGGCAGCCATATACTATGTACAAATGGAAAGACTGCCCAGTGGCTAAGTGCCCTCACTGCTCTTTCAGAGGACCCAACTTTATTCCCAGAAAACACATCAGGAGAGTCACAGCTGCTTTTAATTCAGGCTCCAGGAGATCTGATGCCCTTTTCTCCACTCAGCAGGCACACACACTGACATGCATACATACACAATATTAAATAAATCTACAAAAGAAAAGACTGGGAAACCATGGAGTATCCAAGGCAGTGATTCAATTACTCCATTTGTCTCTTTGAATAGCTTGTAAAAAAGAGCTATCATAGTAATCAAGGCAGGTAATTTGGCATCAGTGAAGGAACCATAGTGCCATCTTAAGATTTAGAAAATTTTTGTAGGTTCCAGTAAGTTACTTTCCACATACTAAGGACCTGGTATGGTCAAATGATATTCTTGGGGAACATGAATATAGTTGATCGCTTGAGGTAAGAGAGTATAACCAGGAGTCATAAGAGCATGCTCACCTGGAGGGTGATGCATGCTAGGAGGGTAAACAAGGGAAATTGTTAGAATTTTCTAGAAGAACAAAACTAATAGAATGAATATATATTACAATATAGATTTATTACTCATTAAGTTGTTTCTACAATAAGGATGGAGTAGTTCAACAGTGGTAGCTACGTGCTAAAATGACTGAGAGCTACGTTGCTGTTCAGTTTACAGAGCTGTACACTGATGTGGGATGTCTATATGCTATGAATAAAGAACTGTTTTGGCCATGGCAGACACCGTAGAAGAAGTAAGTAGGGTAATCAGGGCATAGGGAGGAAGAGGATGGTGGAGTGAGAGAGAGAGACATGATTGAGCCCCCACCCCCAGGAAGAAAGAGGTAATGAAATAGGTAAGCCACAGGCCACCAGGCAGGACAGATCAATGAATAAAGATGAAAGAGCTAGCTAGCAATGTGCCAGAGACATAGGCCAAACAGGATAAAATTAATATAAGCGTCTGAGTCATTGGGGGGGGGGCACTAAGCAGCAGCGGGAAGCTACGTCTGTGGGTCTGGACTGCCAGCCAGCCAGCGCAAGAAACCTCGATCTACTGCACACTTGAGCAGTTCCAGTCTGGTTCTGAAGGCCTGGAGGACTGCTTTCTGAAGTCATGTTGAAAGGGTTTGATGTCAGTGAAGAATGGCAAGAGCAGCAGTGGCAGCCACAAAGCACAGATGCACTCATCAGCAAAGAGCAAAAGCTGAGGAGCAGAAGCAGTACCACTCTTCCCTCTGTTCTCTTTCTATGGGGGATGTCGCTGGAAGGGACTACCCATGCTCAGGGAAGGTCTTTACCATCAGTTAATTCTTCCATGAAATACCATCACAGATATGTTTTAGAGATATGTCACTTACTTTATTACAGATGACAATCAAATTCATACTTAAGATTAACCATCACAGGTGACTCATGGCAGAAGTCAGAGCCAGTTGTAGGAAGATCTGACCAAGGACTCTCAAACTACAGCATGTCACATGCTGATTGTCTTCAGAAGCTCAGTTACAGTAAGCACTTGATAAATGTACAAAAGGAGTGCCATGTAGTAATTAAAGAACTCAGTGTCCAGGGAAAGTCAAAACACACAAATCACCAACTCATAACTTAAATATAAAGGGGTGCTAAAGAGACTTTCCGATAGCTTCCGGTTCTGCTCCCGGGACCAAGTGCTGTCTGCAGAGTCCCAGCTTACTCTGGAGCAGGGGCAGATAAACTCTGCTGGTCACCATACCCACAGCTCCTGCTGAGGGAATTTGCATGACTACTCACCACCACCTCAAACTGAGCAAACCAACAACTACAGGGGTCTCTGAAGGACAGACTCAGACCCTGACCAGAGAGGTGACAGGAGGCACACAAACCCGAGTGCCACAACTGACCAGGACCCATCTAATCGTGAACCACTGAAGCCATGGGCAAACGTCAGTGCAAAAAATTACATAATAATACAAAGGACAACATGGTAACTCCAGAAGAGAGTGGCGATCTTACAAATACAAGCCCTGAACTGAGCAATGAAGAGGAAATAGAAGGAAGCAACACCAAAAATTCCTTTTTGATGATCATTGAAGCTCTAAAAGAAGATATGAAAAAAAGCCTTAAAGAAATAGAAGAAAATACAAACAAAAAATTGGAAGAGATGAACAAATCTATGAAAGAAACATGCCAGGAACTAAAAGCTGAAATGGAAGCAATAAAAAAGGCACAAAATGAGGCAAAGATGGAAATAGAAAACCTGAAGAAAAAAGCTGGAACCACAGATACAA
>PVIH01015213.1:0-50545 GCA_004025045.1 Sigmodon hispidus
TTGAAAGAACAATACTCAATTTCATTTGGAATAACAGGAAAGCCAAGATTGCCAAAACAATTTTACTCAACAAAAGAACCTCAGGAGGTATCACCATCCCTGACTTCAAGCTATACTATAGAGCTACAGTAATAAAAACAGCCTGGTACTGGCATAAAAACAGACTTGTGGACCAATGGAATAGAATTGAGGATCCAGATATTAACCAAAAAACCTATGAACACCTGATTTTTGACAAAGAGGCCCAAAACATTCAATGGAAAAAAGATAGTATATTTAACAAATGGTGTTGGCATAGCTGGATGGAAGTGTGTAGAAAAATGCAAATAGATTCGAGCCTGTCACCCTGCACAAAACTCAAATCCAAGTGGATCAAAGACCTCAGCATAAACCCTGCCACTTTGAACTTGATAGAAAAGAAAGTGGGAAATATACTTCTATGAATTGGCACAGATGACCACTTCCTAAATATAATACCAGTGGCACAGACACTAAGACCAACAATTAATAAGTGGGATCTCCTGAAGCTGGGAAGCTTCTGTAAACCAAGGACACTGTCAATAAGACAAAACAACAGCCTACAGAATGGGAAAAGATTTTCACCAACCCTACAAGTGATAGAGGACTGATCTCTAAGATATATAAAGAGCTCAAGAATCTAGAGCCCAATACCTTGAATAACCCAATCAAAAAATGGGGTTCAGATCTAAAAAGGGAATTCTCAGCAGAGGAACTACAAATGGCTGAAAGGCACCTGAGAAAGTGCTCTTCATCTTTAGCCATCAGAAAAATGCAAATCAAAACAACTTTGAGATACCACCTAACACCTGTTAGTTTGTCTAAGATAAAAGGCACAGATGACAGCCTATGTTGAAGAGGATGCGGAGCAAGGGGAACACTCCTCCATTGTTGGTGGGAGTGTAAGCTTGTTCAGCCACTTTGGAAAGCAATATGGTGGTTTCTCAGAAAATTGAGAATCAATCTCCCCAAGGACCCAGCAATATCACTTCTGGGTGTATACCCTAAAGAGGCACATTCACACTCCAAAGGTATTATTAGCTCAACTATGTTCATAGCAGCATTATTTGTAATAGCAAGAACCTGGAAACAACCTAGATGTCCCTCAACTGAAGAATGGATTAACAAACTGTGGTACATCTACACAATGGAATACTACTCAGCAGTAAGATAAAATGATATCCTAAAATTTGCAGGCAAATGGATAGATTTGGAGAATATCCCCCTGAGCGAGGTATCACAATCTCAGAAAGATAAGCAGGGGATGTACTCACTCATTAGTGGTCTCTAAACAAACAAACAAGAAAAAAAGCCAAGCATGCCCAAGTGGCAAACCACAACCACTGAAGAGCTTGGGATCAGAAACACCCTGGACTGACCCTTCAGACCCCACTCCAACTATAGGAACACCTGACTCACTCTTGAGGGAGGGGGGCCAAAACTGGATTTGGCCAGGAGTGGAGACTGATCCAAACATTATTGGGTCAGTGGGACCATAGGACTGTCTGCTCCCTGCCCAGGGAGGGGATGGGGGGTTGTGGAGAAGAAAAAATGACCTAATGTGGCAGAAGGGTGAAGGAACCTTGAATAAGGATATACAGGGATGGAAAAAAAAATTCAGAGGGAAAGCTGAACACAAAGTAAATATATGTGTAGCAATCTTATTTGCATTATCACCCTTGATAAGTCATGCTTATGATTTTTATCTTCTTTATAGTTATTGTTAACTTTTCAGCATTTTAAATTCATTTTACTGGGTTTTTTTTTGATAAATACAAAATAAATAAAGAAGAAGAAGAAAAAAAAAAGAAAACTCTGGGAACAGAAAGAAATCAGAGATGCCAGGAGATACAGAGGAAAGAAGCTGAAATGATGCTCTGAGAAAAGGTACTGAGCCACATGGCTAAACAAGATAAGAATCGTAGGTTGAGTTAAGATGAAATTAGCAATTTATATGCCTGGGCCCCAAGTCAATCAGCATAAAATTAATAAAAGTGTCTGTGTGTTTCTGTGGGACTGCAGGTCTCAGAGCTAGGCTGGAAAGGGCAGAGCAGAAACTTACTACTACACTTTCCCATACCCACCACTGCTCTGCCTCCTCCCTCTTCTCCCCCAGCCTCTTCCTGACCTCCTGACCCCATCCCTTGTTTCCTCCCCTGGAAGGGCAAAAAAATCCCAAGTTGAGTCAATTCAGTCTGACATATTCATAATAGCACTATTTGTAATAACCAAAAACTACAAACAACCTAGATGTCCTTCAACTAAAGAATGAATTAAAAAATTGTGGTTAATTTACACAGTAGTATATTATTCAGCAATAACAAAAATGACATTCTGAATTTTGCTGGCAAATGGATGGATCTGGAGAGTATTTTTCTGAAAGAGGTGACATAGACCCCCAAAACTAAACATGACATGATCACTCACACATTAGTGGATCTTAGACATTTTAGCAAAAATAACCAAGCTATAGTACACGCACACACACACACACACACACACACACACATACACACACACACACACACACCAGCAGATAGGTAACAGGAGGAAGTTAAGAAAAATATCCATAGATTTTCCTGAGAAGGGGAAATAGAGAAAATTTCTTTAGAAAATTGTTATCATGTGGTTGGGGGAGGGGCTTAAATCGCTATGAGCTTAAATAAACTTTCACATATTCATTCTTTATCTGTTTGATACTTTATTTATTTTGTTTTTTGTTAATTGACCACTCATTTGTATTTGAATAGTTTATAATATCAATTTGAAAGATGAGTTGATTAAAGGTTGAATTTTCTTCTGTTGTTCATGAAACATAGTTTCTGTCTTAGACTTTTGAATGCTGTGACAGAATATCATAAATAGGTTGGTTAACCAACAACATGCATTTTCTCCCCTCAAAATTTTAGACATAGGAAAGCCTAAACCAAGATACCCAAAGATGCAATATCTGCTGACTGCCTTCTTTCTTTTCATTGTTGCCCCTCCCCACACACTTCATTGGGTCAATTTGATTTTCTTGAAGTAGGATATCAATTCCATTCCTGAGGACACTATCATCATAACCTAACAACCTCTCAAAATAAGACCAACACTATTACTATGGAAGTTAGAATTTCAGCACAGGATATAAACATTCAGACCACATATCTAACTTGGTATGTACTGAGCAAAACAGTAATAATTCTCAATAATTCTCTCAAATCTGATGTTTTGTCATAAATTATCAGTTCACTTTGAAAGTAGTAAGGACAAGGTAAGGCTCTTTTTGCTGAGAGTGCTGTCTAATAAACCAACAGAGAAAAAGGACCTGGAGGTCACTAGGTACTGGCTGCAGAATTTCAAGCCTTGCTTATGTGTGTTAGATCCAAATCTTAAGTTTTAAAGAAGACTGACAATTTGCACATCAAAATTTGATAAATTCTATGCTAGAATATAGAGATGTTTAAACCCTGCAGCTGTCCCAAATGATTATATTAATATTACCAAAGTTTTTCAGATCACAGTAACTAAGTAATCAATTACTTTTCAAATAAACAAAGTCTTCTGTACTCTGTTTATGAACATTTTGTGCCTGAACACAAAGATTTATTATCATCATTAAATATTATATCTCACTTAATATATTTTAAATACTAATTGTCATAATATAATTTGTGAGTATGAAATTTTAGTTAGAATGTGGAGTGCTGAGCAGTAGAATATAACAGAGAACCTAGAAATACACTCACAAAAATATGATACATTATGTTTAAACACAAGTTTTAAGAGACTTCAGAAAAGAAGCTGCATCTTTTCTACAGATGGTGCTTAAACAATTAGATGCCTGTAAACATAAAGATGGATTCTGAGTGAAACCATACTTTATACACAAATGTAAAAAGCAATAAGAACATATATGTAAAACGGTAAGTTATAGAATTTCTATAGAAATGGAATAAGAACACTTGTGAATTTGAGGACAGGCAAAAAGGATTTAGACCTGACATAGAAAATACTATTTATAAAAAGAAAAGTTGGGCTGGAAAGAATGCTCAGCGGTTAAATGCACTGACTGTTCTTCCAGAGGACCTGAATTCGATTCCCAGCATCCACATGGCAGCTAACAACTGTCTGTAACTCCATGATCTGACATCCTTACACAGTTATACATGCAGGCAAAACACCAATTCACATACACAAAAAAAACCTAGATTTTTTTTTAAAAAAAATTCAGTAAGTCACACCTCATAAAAGTGGGATGCTATATTAAAACAGACTAGCTGTGTGATAAAGAAAATAGCTGCATACATGCAACAGATAAGTGATATCTAGAGTATTAAAAAATTGGCCATGTCTTGAAGATATATATTTTTTGATGTATTCTCAAGAGTCTTTTCATGGTTCAAGTGAAAAATAAACCATTTTCTTTACCAGTCAATGGGAATTTAAACTCTTACTAATAGGGCTTAATATAGGATCCGGTACAACCAGCAACTCTGAGGACACCAGTAGCTGATTTACTGTTTTAATTAGAACCTATCTGGTATTGGTTTAAACTTCTAGTACACTAATCAGATTATTTATTTATTTATTTATTTATTTATTTATTTATTTATTTATTTATTTGGCATTTAAGTACAGTACAAATTTGAAAAACAAAAAGTTTCCTAGTAACAATTGTCTCAATCCCATGTGTACAATAAAGCTTAAGGAAGGTGTGACTACATTGCCACGTTTTTGCAATTCCATGTGACCTTTTTCATAAAGATGGGCTATACAGTTTGAGGCCTTAGGGGAAAATCTTGTGTGGTCTCTGTCATACAAATAGCATGGAGGTCACAAGCTTTAAGATATATAGGACATCTTTCCTGTGGACGAGTTCTATTGACTGAGAAGCAAAGCTAAAGATAACCATCTAGGAGAAAAAGTCTGGGATAAACACCCAGTCCTACAGGTTTCACAGGTCACCAGGCTGTTAACAATACCCACTCACAGGCTTCTGTGTGAGAACCACAGTCGATCCCTTCCATTGAAGAAAGAAGCATGCGTGTTTAACAGATAAGCACCTGTTTTCCCTAGTGCTTATCTGTGAACACAATGACCTTATGTTCTCTACACATCAAAGTTTTTAAAGAGAAAACAGTGGCTGTAATAAAGGCCATTAATTGAGGTTGCATGCATTGCCTTTATGGCTAGTCTAATTAATATGAGCAAGCATAAGAGAATTATAAGAATAGCTAATAGAGGACCAAACAAAGGGGAAAGCATCTTTCCTTAAATGATAGCCATTTAAAGGTGCTTTGAGAGATTTTGTTTATCTCTTTATGCAAATAATCAATTCAACCATCAATAGTATGAGATATACATAAAATAAAGCAATATATAGCAGGAAATTGTTGACAACCAAGATTATGTTTGAGCAACAAATAATTTATAGTACCTCTAGTTTGTAAAACTATGATCCTTGATTCACCTATCTATTTGTAATTTTTCTTTAATATTTTTGTTGTAATGTTAACAGCTTTATTGCTATACAGGCCATCTCTGAGACTTCTGTTTGTATTCTAGTAACTGTTCCTGGAATAAGCAATAAAAGAGACATTGTGGCTATAATCATTACAGGATACAACAGATGTAAAGAGTCATCACAACTTTGGGGGAAGCTGTCTTAATTTTTTTGATTGACTGCAAAGATTTACTGACAAAAATGAGTGCAATACAGTCTGTCCCACATAAATGGCTATAACCCACAGGAAGGGAAGTATAGGTAGAATTTTCACAAAAGGGACCATCTTGAAGGAAGTTAATTACTAGAGGGTCTGATTAGAGATGAAATTGCAATAAGGAGGACTATAAGCTGTAGCATGAATTCTGGTTGTATTAAATGAAACTCAGAGCCAGGGAAAGGCTGGAATATCAAAGAGAGGAAACACCACAGTCAAATCTCATCCAGCTATCTTCCAGCTTCCTCAGCCTTGGTCGCTTCTACTGCATGAATCTGTCTTTCTATGCCTGCCTTCAATACCTTCTTTGTCTCGTTGCATCACATCCAGGTTAAGATTAAAGGTATGAGCTACTAATATTTGGTAGTTAGCCTTGAACTCACAGAAACACAGAAGGATCTCTGTCTGTAGAGTTATGTGATTAAAGACATGGCACCACCACTGCCTGCCTGGGAGCCTGGAACTCCCTTTGTAAACCAAGCTGGCCTCAAACTCACATCTGCTGGGATTAAAGGTGTGAGTTACCATGCTCTGACCCTCCTGGATTGATTGTGGATGAATTTGTTCTCTGATATTCTAGAACAGTTTTATTAAATATATAACATATCACCACAATAAGTACATTTAAAACCTAAACAATGTGAATGAAAAACATATTTAACAGGAATATCAAGGGAAGCCCTATAAATATGAGTACAGGGGAATTCTATTTTGTCCCCTGTTATTTGTGCATGGTGCATATTAGTGACTTTTAGGCCATATACATTTCCTTCTTCTTTTCAAATTTAATGCTTTAGTTTGAAGACGTATGTTGTAAATGGTTTGGCCCTACTCTCTGTCCCGTTTAGGCTCAAATAATCACACACAGGCATATATTGTTCTTACACTGATTGACCTAGGGCCCAGGCATATAATATGCTAACTCCTTCATCTGAACTCAACCCACCTTGCTCACCCCTGTGGCTCAGTACCTTTTCTCAGAGCAGCATTTCCTCTGTGTCTCCTGGCAGCTCCGGGGACTCTGGCATCTGTGTCTGGCATCTGTGTCTGCTCCAAGATGTTCCTGAGTTTTCTTTCTTTCTTTTTTTTTCTATTTTATTTATTTTCTGTTATGAATAAAGTCATATTTTTATCCATGTATATCCTTGCTCAAGCTCCCTTCTCCCTCTCCTTCCAGTCACTCTCTCTTCCCAGCATGGGCAGGAAGTCCCACACTTCCTGTTTGCCTTTGGTTAATCAGCTTTTTATTAAACCCATAGGTGGGACAAATATTTACAACATTACTAGCATAATCCTACTACAGATGTCAGTTGGTGCATACTTGAAAAAACATTTATTTAAAAGTTTTTTCATTTTTACACACCAACCCCAATTCCACTCCCTCCCCTCCTCCCACTCACCCCCAGACTCTCCCCACCCCTCATCCACTCCTCAGAAAGGATAAGGTCTCCCATAGGGAGTCAACAAAGGCTAACATATCAAGCTGAGATAGGACCAAACCCCTCCCCTCTGTATCAAGGCTGAGTAAGGTATGGAATGGGCTCTAAAAAGCCAGTTTATGCTCTAGGGATAAATCCTGGTCCCACTGACAGAGGCCCCACAAGTTTCCCAAGCCACACAAATGTCATCTACATGCAGAGGGCCTAGTTTGGTCCCCTGCAGGTTCCCCAGCTGTGAGTCCAAAATCAGTGAGCGCCCACTAGCTCAGATCAGCTGTCTCTGTCAGTTTCCCCACTATCATCTCGACTTCTTTGCTCATATAGCTCATTCTCTTTTACTGGGCTGAAAGCTCAGCCCAGTGACTGGCTATAGATCTGTCTCAGTTGCTGAATAAAGGCTCTATAGTGACAATTAGGGTGGTCATCAACTTGATTACAGGGGAAGGCCAGTTCAGTCACCCTCTCCACTAAGAGCCTTAGCCGAGTCATCCTTGTGGACTCTTGGGAATTTCCCTAACACCAGGTTTCTCCATAACCCCAAATAGCTTCTCCTTTCAAGATATTTCTTCTTTGCTCTTCCTCTCTGACCTTCCCTGAACTCGACCATCCCTTCCTCTCCTGTTCTCTTCCTCCCTCTCCTTAGCCATCCCCATGCTTCCAATCCACTCAGGAGATCTAGCTATTTCCCCTTCCCAGGGGAGCCATGCTTGTCTTTCTTAATGTCCTCCTTTTTATCTAGCATCACTGGGGTTGTAAGTTCACAGCAGCACTATTGGTAATAGCCAAAACCTGAAAAGAATCTCAATGTACCTCAATGTGGAAACAACCTAGACGCCCCTCAACAAAAGAACAGACAAAATATAAACTTGCTACATTTACACAATGAAGTATTATTCAGCAGTAATATATATATATTATATATAACATCTTGAAATTTGCAGATAAATGGGTGGAACTAAAAAATAATCTGAGTGATTAAGTAACCCAGACCCAGAAAAACAAACATGGTATGTACTCACTCATAAGTGGTACATAGTGGTACATACATTTTAACAAAAATAAAATATAATAAGATAAAATAAACCTTCATATCAAAGTTGGACAAGGTAAACCAACAGAAGAAAAAGATCCCCAATAGAGGGCAGAAGAATCAGAGAGCCACTCTTTCATGCAATCAGAAGCTATAATATATATTCAGAGGACCTTGTGCAGACCCATGTACTTGCTACTTCAGTCTCTTGAGATTTTGCAAGCATTGCTCAGTTGCTTTTGAGGCTCACCTGGTGTCCTCCAACACCACTGGCTTCCCTTCTTTTTCTGTTTACTCTTCTACATGTTTCCCTGAGCTCCGGGGCGGGGCGGGCCAGGGGGAGGGGATAGAGATATCCCATTTAGAGCTATGTGGAAGCCAGAAATTTAAGGCCAGCCAGGGTAATATAATGATCTTTTCCCCACCCTCATAAGTGAACTAAACAAAATAACCATAAATCTTTATTGAAATTGTTTAAACAATGCTGAAAGGGAAGCAATTCTACATGATGTGTGTTAAAAAATTCTGCTTTACCTTAATTATTTTTATTACTTTTATTTTATTAATTACAGAAAATGTTCTGCTATGCTTTGGATCTAAAATGTCCCCCAGAACCTATGAATGAAAGCTTATTCACCAGAATGGTGTCACAGGGTAGTGCTGGAAACCCTAAGAGGTAACATTTAGTAGGAGGTCCCTGGGGTATGTTCTTAAAGGGGATTGCGAGACTCTGGACCATTTCATTTCCTCCCTTTGCTTCCCTGTCATGGTGAAGACCTGTGCTCCATCATAGTGTATCTATGATTTGTGCTGTTTCTCCACAGACCACCAGTGAAGTCAAAATGGATCAGGAACTGAAACCTCTGAAACTGTGAGACAAGTGAGACATTTTCCCTTATAAGCTGATTGTCTTAGGTATATGACAGTAGCAGAACGCCTAACACACACTACCCATAAGAAACAAGCAAATGTTGTTTTCTGCCCTTTTTCTAGATGTATCTGTTTTATTTTTTTCTTGTCTATATCTCATGTTATTTCTCTATAATTTCACTTTTATAGTTAGTATGTTCATGTTTTTGGTTTTGTTTTTGGAAGTCTACTCACTGCAACATAAACTAATTTTTCCCCTCATTTAGATCTTTCTTGTATTAATCACTTGATCTCTGCAACAGTTATTGAGTCTGGAGCTCCACAGTCAATGCAGAACATTGACCACTTCTTCTCTAACTGGGCCTGCTGCTACCTTGTCAATATGACACAAGTTAGTCATTTTGGAAGAGAGAACTTTAATTGAGAAAATACCATCCTTGGATTGACCTGCCCACAAGCCTGTGGTGCATTTTCTTGAGTGATGATTGGTGTAGAAGAGTATTATACAGATTGAGCAGGTTGCATTTATGTAATTAGGAGTTTATGTGTATATCCATAGACATATATGTATTTACTAAAAAGGGAGGCTATGGATGTAAATGAGAGCAAGTAGGGGGTTTATTGAACAGTGTGAAGGGAGAAAGGGGAAATGATACAATTAGAATATAAAAAGGTAAGGCAAACAAGTGTTAAATGGAATCCATGAAGAGGAAGCCAGAAATCAGGACCTCTACATGGCCTCTGCATCAGCTTCTGCCTCCATGATCCTTCCTGCCCTGAGGTCCTGTCCTGACTTCCCTCAGTGATAGAATGTGTTAGAGAACTGTAAGGTGAAATAAACCCTTTTCTCCCAAAATTGCTGATGGTCATGGTGTTTTATCACAGCAATAGGAAGATTAAGATATCTGCATGCATACTGTGGTATATATAAACTATTATTTTGTTTTTGAAATTTATCATGTAAATTGTTTTGTGTCACTGTGTTCAGAACTATGACATATAGTAGCTTGCAAAACATAGCACAAAGTTATTACAGATCTTAATATCCGAAGGATATTTAGGAATATATATATATAGTTATGCAAAGCCTCAGACATGGTAATAAGTCTGATTTTTAAACCACAGTTTTGTGAAACATTCCAAGTGGACTACTGATTCTAGGTAAGATATAATTTTTTTGTTTTCTCTGGGAATACAATCTGCCACTGTGATGTCAGTGGGTGGAATCAGACTGAAAAGGTCTAAACCGAGAATTGTGGTACACTGTGTTAGTTGCTAATAAAATAAGTGAGGTGTAGTGACAGGATGGAGTCAAATTGGGTGTCTACTGTAGTGACTCTTAGAAGAATTTTGCTCTTTGCACATAAAAGAACAGGAGGGCGGACAGCAGTTCTACCATGAACAGTTAAATAGTGCTCTGTGATATCCATAGGAAGAATATAATAGCAATGCAATTGCATTTATTTACAGAAACCATAAGCTGTTATATGGGAGCACTGACTAGTTTGTAACAATAAATGACTTGCTTAGTGTTGTTGAGACTTTTAGTCCCTTCAAGTTAGACAATCCTAAATTCTAAGTTAGCAGTAAATCCCTAAGTTAGCAGGGATTTAGAAAAACATATATTTAGAATGTCAAACCAGGAAATTGAAGACTGATATGGAAATCAACAAGATTCATTTGGATTGTCAAGAAGTGGAAGCTACAAAGAGTCTGGTATATCTGAAACAAACATGCAAAAAATGTCATGGGCAATAGATACAAAAAGGCAGTGTTTATATGTAGGAGTGTTGGTTCTCTAGTTATCAGAAGTAGTAATACAGTCAACAGTTTTTCCAGTGGACTTTCATATATACACACATATATAGACAATTTCTATTTATGGTTAGTGTATTTTCTTTTTTTTTCTTCTTTATTTATTTTGTATTTATAAAAAAAACCAGTAAAATGAATTTAAAATGCTGAAAAGTTAACAATAACTATAAAGAAGATACAAATCATAAGCATGACTTATCAAGGGTGATAATGCAAATAAGATTGCTACACATATATTTACTTTGTGTTCAGCTTTCCCTCTGAATTTTTTTTCCAACCCTGTATATCCTTATTCAAGGTCCCTTCCCCCTCCTACCACATCAGGTCATTTTTCTTCTCTGCAACTCCCCATCCCCTCCCTGGGCAGGGAGCAGACAGTCCTATGGTCCCACTGACCCAAAAATGCTTGGATCAGTCTCCACTCCTGGCCAAATCCAGTTTTGTCCACCCTCCCTCAAGAGTGAGTCAGGTGTTCCTATAGTTGGAGTGGGGTCAGAAGGGTCAGTCCAGGGTGTTTCTGATCCCAAGCTGTTCAGTGGTTGTGGTTTGCCACTTGGGCATGCTTGGCTTTTTTTCTTATTTGTTTGTATTTTAAAGTGGCAACACCAGTACTGTGAGCTCAAGCCTACCTTAGTCCAAAGCATGAATGCTTTCCATTCAAGGCTCTGCTTGACTCTCATGTGTATCTATCTTATCTTTGTGGCAAAACAGACTCATGAGTAAGAATATTATTTTTTATTATTCCTGTTTATTCCAATACCTGAACATTAAAAGATTTTTTTAAGTATTAGGAACATTTTTATAAAATTAAGTGTGTTTTAATTGATTTCTAGGAACACTCTGTGAGTTTATTCCAATCATTATCCTAAAATGCTTAAGAGCAATAGCAGAGGTGGCAGCTGTGTGCTTGATCCCTAAGAGCAGTGTCCAGGAGAGAGCTGCTCTGACCAAAGTGGAGCTGCTACTTTATTCCACTTATCTATTTTTGGGTTCGGCACAAGAACAAAGGCCATTCCTATGCTTATTTCCCACACATGTTAGCTCACACTGTCCTTCCTATGTGTTCTCTCAGATGATATTCTATGGGAGCTCAAATTTACATATTTTATGTGTGTAGAGAGATGGCTTTTGGTCCTTTACCATTCCTTTAGCTATTTTATTTTATTTTTTTTTTTGTGCAAGTAGACAAAGGAAGTTTCCTTAAGACAAAAGAATTATTCACACAGTAGGATACTTAGTTATTGTTTTCTGATTGTAGCCAAAATATCCCAGAATGTCCCTAAATTTATCTACCATAATCTTTGATTCCTTATCATAAACAAATATGTAAATAAAACATGTGCATCATTATATATGTCACTGGTGGGTAATTCAGTGCACTGACTTTCTGGGATGAAATAAGCCTTAATTCAGCATTAGATACATGACTGCTCTTAACTCAGATGATAGCATGAGAGATGCTTTGCTGTTCAAAAGAGAGGTCATCAAAATTTGTTCAGTAAAAATGCCCCCCCTTTTCCAAAATCAAAGCCTGCTGTGATTAAGAAAGAGAATATCACTAGACGTAGTGGCGGATACCTTTAATCCCAACACTGAGGAGACAGAGGCATGTGTTTCTCTGTGGTTATATGTTACATATTTAATAAAACCTGGAACACCAAGAGATCAACCCACAGTCAAACTAGACAGAGATAGCTCACTCCCTTAGTCCCATCACTTGGGATATTGATCTGGATCTCAGAGAGTTCAAGGGTTAACAGAGTAGTGGTAACTCACATTATTTCCCAGCATAGAGATCCAGAGGATCTCTGTGAGTACAAGGCCAAACAGTCTGTCAGTGTTGGCATTACCTTTAATCACAGCATGGGAGGTGGGAGTGGTGGAGGAGTAGTGATTTACGCCTTTAATCCCATAACTCTAGACACAGAAATCTTCCTGTGTTTCTGTGAATTCAAGGTTAACTACCAAATAGAATAGTTCCGCCTTTAATCTTAACCTTAATGTGATAAAGCTGGACAAAAAGAGGATTTAAGGCAGGTTTAGGAAAACAGCAGGCATTAGAAGAAACCAGGAGCAAGGCTGAGGAAGCTGGATGACAGCTGAGTGAGATTTGACTGTGGTGTATCTCTCTTTGATATTTCAGCCTTTCCCCAAATATAATCTGCCTCTACTGTAGTCGCTTCTTTTTCTACAAGTCATTGAGTCCCTAACTTAGCAGCACTTGATAAAAAGCTGGAAACCTCAGGTGGTGATGTCTCATTTTTTTATTACCCTATGTGCATCACCTCCTCTCTGCTTTCCTCATACTCAATATTCTGTCTACATGAGGTCTCCTGTATGTCTTTGGATTTCCCTGTGTAAATGTCCTATTGATGGTATTGATCTGACACACTATAGCATGACTGACTATAAATGAACTATGGATCCATATAAAGAATAAAAATATGATATTAAGCCTGCTGTAAAGGCAAACACTATGTGACAATAAGAAAAACTGGTTACTAAACTAGTTAAGAAAATACTATTCATTCTACACAATGACATTGGTACATATCTTTTTTCTTGTCACTCTATTTTTTTTTTTTTTTTAGAAAATAAAGTCCTTTTTTCTGTGTAAAAAAAAGAAAGAAGGAAGGAAAGGAAAAAAGAAAGAAAGAAGGAAGGAAAGAAAGAAAGGAAGGAAGAAACAAAGGAAAGATAATAGTAAGCAGAGTAGAAAGCCCTATTCACAAAACAGTAAGCTAGAAAAGAACTTTATGAAATCAGTGGCACTGGTCTTTTCTGAAATGATGAGTTAGGACTTGGGAGCAAGTTAGAGAGGAAAAAATGGAGATGAGAATTAGTAAGATTTTTCTGTATTCAGGAAGGAAAGGGTATGGCAGGCAGGAAGAGATGTCACATGAGATATAAGAAGTATGTGTGTATGGATAGAGTATAACGAAGCTGTACGTGGCACTGGTGAGCAGGCCACACAGGTGTGACTTCTCAATGGATAACTGTCACCAGCTGCTAAGAAAGGGATGTGGTGAAAGTGATCACTTAAGTTCTTTTGGGAAAGACTGGAATGGCTCAAGTCATAGACTAAGAATATTAGTCTGGCAATACTTTGCTGACAAAAGACAGTTGCCAGAGGGCTGTTTTAATAATGAATGAGCTCTCTTCTCTTCTGCTGATAAGGAGATGTAGATGCCTACACTAGAATTTACAAACTACCTCAAAATTTACAGCAAACACTGACATCAGCCACATACTGCTTCTTATACAGATGACAGCAATTCAATGCCAGATTTTAAACAAGTTCATATGTTTGCAAACAAGGATATTTGAAAAGAAAATACAACACAACATATTTTTAACATTGTATCATGTCTATAATAATGCTTTAGCTATTTTCCAACTTCATTTATATACTCAATTCCTAGTATTTTATTAACTTCATTTAAAATTTGCATATGAGTGGCTAGTTTCTGGCTGTTTTTCTTAGCAGAGTCAGGGGTATTGTTATATGTAGATTCATGTGCATTTCTAAGTTACAAATCCTATTCACCCTCTTTTAGATTTAGAATTTGACTTGAAAATATTTCTTTTCAGCACAAGACGCTGAATACAAATGAACAGTAAGTGAATATCTCAAATCATGGAGCTCTTCTACCTTATTTCTAATGGATCTAATTACTATTCTTTACTTTGAATAAGTCTAATTTCTAATGGAAATATTACACTTTTGCTTACTAGCATCTGGTGTATAATGCTAGAAAAAGGGAAGAACTGATTGTGGGTGTTTTGTAGATTTGGCAGCATCGGTGATAAATTAACATCACATTGTCATATCTTTTCAGTATTTTTTAGCCTTCCTGTTTTGCATTTGGGATTCATCTGCTTTATTGCCACCTTAATTTGGAAAAGAAACAATCTTATTACAGGAACAATGGAGTCAACAAGTCTAATATATGATTCAGACAAATTCCTAAAGTGTTTTTTCTCTAAAGCAGAATTTGCACATAGAAATTCACATTCATTAAGTAAAAGGCACGGCATGTTAAGCCAGCTGCAGGTTTAATAGAGAGGTTAGAACCTTTTCTCTCTGTCATTGCTACTGAAGACATCATTAGAGCTATGGTAAAATAAGAGAATGTCACAAAATGTCAGCCTAGTCATAGTGCAACTGTTCTTTTTCATTAGTGACTCAGCTGGTTGCTATGGAAACACCACTCTAGTATCAGGGATACTGGAGCTGATGCTTCTCCACCTCTATTCTCAGTTAGGATAAATTGAGCCCCCACCTCCTGGGCTCCTGCCATGATATTTATATCTGGGTCATGATAATAAAACCATTTAGAGAAAAGTCTGTTGAAATTCTAGCCAGGCAGAGAGGCTTCCCACTAAAAAGAAGGGCAAATATAGGAGATCTGGGTTGATTTTAGAACCAATTACCCTGTGGAAAGCAGGTACTCCCTTAAGCCCTGTCTCCTGAAGAGAGTGAAGTCCTCACAGGGACCTGTTCTGTAGTTTCCATCCTGGCCCTAGAAAATTTGCACAGCTTTGGGGGCCCCTCCATAATCCAGCAGATGTTCACCTATTAATATTTTTCCTCTGAGTGAACCCAGTTTCACTTCACTTACGTATTTATTCATGTAGTTGCAGAGAGACTACAGTGGATCAAACTTCATGTTAAATAGCAGTTGAAAGCCTATCTTTAACTCCAGCCATTCACAGTCTACCCAGGGACTGATCCAGTTGATAATAAGTATGTCCTTTCTTTGAAGGAGTATAAACTATGCAGAAATAGATTCTTATAACACTTTGTGATACTGAAAAAATATTTTGGCTCTAGGGATGGAACACCGAACTTTGTGTATTCAGGGCAAGTATTCTTATCGAGTTATATACCCAACCCTATGTAATACTTTTCCAAGTTTTATTCACTATCATTGACAATTATATGTTTCCCAGATAAAATGTAAAGCTCTGACACATGTATATATTGTTGAAGTATCAAATTGACTTAGTTTTGATTTTTATTGCTATGAAGAGACACCATGATCATGGGAACTTTTATAAGGAAAACATTTAATTGAAGGGGGCTTGCCTAGAGTTTCAGAAAGTCAGTACATTGTCATTATGGTAGGGAGCTTGTTGGCTCATAGGATGGTGGCAGAGGCAGACACAGTGTTGAAGAGAAAACTGAGAAGTCTACATCTTGCAAGAAACAGCAAATGGACCGAAATGAAATGAACTGAGATACTGGGCAGTATCCTGAGCACAGGAAACCTCAAAGCCCACCCCCACAATGGCATGCTTCCTCTAACAAGACCAAACCCACTCCAGCAAAGCCACCCCCTGTAAGATTATGGGGGCTAATTACATTCAAACTACCACACAAATGATCTAATTGTCATATATATCATATTCTAATATTAGCTCATTGTGGCAGTGCTTAAAATTCTATATGATGCATGCTTTAGTTATAGCATGAGCATATTTTAAAAGCTAAGGAGAGAGTAAATGACTCTGTTGTTGGGTATTTCTCCAGATCTGGAGCATCACAGTAAACTCTTAAAGTGTGTTGTTAGTTGAGGATCTCCAGAATTCAGAACTGAGGCTGAAGGACTTTTGCCACAGTGCTATGTGCTGAAAGTTCACTTACTTCTGAAATATGTATCAATACAAAACATTTTCTAGCAGCTAGGATGGGATTCCATTTAAAATGAGAGAAAACCTGCAAGACTAAATTAGGAGGCTCATTTTTGGAAAAACCTGTTCTGAAACCAGAGCAAGCCTGAATGAAGAAATCAACTTAAAGTTCTCATTGTCTTTTAAACTTTCCTCTAGAAATGATATAACATGATAGGCAAAGCAAACAATGAAATATTGAACAAAATGCTTTGTTTGTCTTACAGTAGAGGAATATGAAAAGAGACTGTGCAGCATCTATTTTCTGTACAGCAAAGCTACTTTATGACTCCGTAGGATTAATAAACATTATCTCTTTCCTGCATATCAATCATTGTTCTTAAGCCAAGATAAATAAAGCTGTTGCCTAGAGGACATGGCTGTTTATTATGTATGCCAGGACATCCACAATAAACCAAATAATATTTATAATAAGCAAAGACAAGTCTTTCTCTATTGTCCCTTGTCACTGTGTATCTCAGAAACTCAGGCAGCACCGTCTTCAATAGATGTCCTGCACAGCTTGCTAGCAGCAGTCTTCCAGACATGGTCAGACAAATACAAAGAACATATGTGTTACAGCCTCCCCATAGACTGAGCTCTGAGGTGTCTTCATTGATGTCCCTTGCCCAAATCCCTGAATAAAGAGTCTAGGGTCAGTCATAGATGCTCTTTGAAAATGTTTTTCTTTAAGATCCTAGCAGCAGTAGAATCTAGTAACTGTAGTAATTAACATTCCAATAAGTTAACCCCTTGTATAATATTTTTGTAAAGCACACTTTCATATTTTTTATAATTAATGCATGTGATAATATATGATATAATATAAACTATATAAAAATGAAGAGACAATAACAACTGTATCTCATGCTAGTCAGTGGTTAGAGGAACTACTGAGGAGAGCTTCTATAAAGGAGTACAAAGGAAGGAGAGGTTTTCATGTCTTCTTCCAGAAAATCCCAGTCCACAGAAACACCTAGGGACACCTCTTCTTCAGGGTTAGGGCTAGGGAACTTTCCCCACCCCATTCAACACGCTTCAGAGGAAAGGGGCTGGAAAACAGTCCAGGACTTCCTTTTTCTTTTTTCTCAAGTTTATTCAACTTAAACTATAATAGGGTTGTGTGGCCTTTACCCTATAAAACTTTATTTCACATTCCAAATGAGCTGCTTCAGATTTCTTAATGAACTGCACACTCTGCTGCATGCAGTGAGAGTGTAATATATATTCAACGAACTCTAGGTTCCCATTGAAAGTAGTGCCTGTTTTTATGCTATTAAATGCTATTGTACACCTATGCAAGACATTTACAGTAAAATTTGTAGAATTGTAAATTGCGAATGAATTAGTATGTATACCTTAAATTTTGATAATTTTGTGAAACTGCTTTTGCCTAAGGTTGCATCATCTTTTCCTCCCACATAATACATATGATATTTCTTGTTTTTCCCATATCATTATTATTATAATTTACTTCAGTTTCTTTTTGCTCAGTACCATTGAAGAGACAAAAATGTTTGTTTCATTATTGTTGGCATTTGTCTTTTCTCTGTTGGAAGTCAAATTGAGAATTTTCACTACATTGATACATTGGGCTAACTGAAACTGTAGTCCTGTACTCAGAAGACTAGGGCAATAGGATTCAACATTTAAAGCCAATCTGATCTACACAGAGAGATCCTGACTCAGAAATCAAAAGATATTTGTATACTGGGCTGTGGTGGTACATACCTTTAATCTCAGCATTCAGAAGGCAAAGGCAGGCAAAGCAAGTACCAGAACACCAGAGCTGTAACACAAAGAAATCTTGTTTCAAAAACCTAAAAGAGAGAGAGATTTGTGTTAATTTTTATAAATAGATATTTGTTTATACAATTTTGATAAGGATCATATCAGATATCCTGAATATCAGGTTCATATTAGTAGCAAAATTACAGCTATAATGTAATAACAGAACCAGGGCAGGGGCCGAGGGGCTGAGCCCAAATGAGATACAGTTGCCTCCTACCAGGATTTTGAGAAAAGCTGGCATGCTACAGTCTGAGGATTCTCTCTTTCCTGCGGGTCTGCATTGCTACTCTGTTTCCAAGTCTTCCGTACAGCACCTCTCTGTCCTTTGGTGCATAAAGCATATAAGTTTTGTTCATCTTTCTATTAAAAAACCTTTTCGTGTGTATGTGGATGGAAATGTCAGTGACATGGCCATGTTTCTGTTTCTGACTGATTATGAATGATTGAGATTGTGTGTTCCCTTTGTCTTGGTGGAAAAAACAAACAAACCACATGACCACGTGGGCAGGTACCATCTTGACTAAGGTCAAAGTTTTGTCTATTTCTCAAGTAAGCTGTGTACACTTGTTTTGTTGGAAAGTTTTGTCTGTATTTTCTAGTGTGTTCATAATTTTTATTGGAAGCATGGAATTGACAAAGAAAGGGCTTGGGTATTTTTTGCTGTCTCAGCTTCGGACAGCAGCCAGTCACCACCCACCAATGCTGTGACTACGTTTATGATCAGGACTCAGAATTTATCTTTGGATTCAGGTTAGCATGAATTCAGATGTCTTTTCGATATAGATAATGTTAAAATTGTTTTATTTTTTTTTCTTTATTGAAAAGCTGGCTCTAGCATTGAATTATTTCCTTCACTAGACCCAGGCTTGCTAACTTAAAAGTTTCCTTTACGTCCCTGTCCCTCTCTGAGCCCCTGACACAGTGACAGGGACTAGGGAGCAAAGCAGAGCAGCCAAAAACAATTATTAGACATGGTCAATATGAACATTTTGTATCTTGAAATTTATAAGTTTATTTTATTTGATATGGTTTAAAACTAAAATTACTTACAACTAATAACTGGAAAGATGATAATTAACGGAGAAGAAAAATGACCTGATGTTGTGGGAGGGGGTAGGGACCTTGAATAAGGATATACAGGGATGGAAAAAAAATTCAGATGGAAATCTGAACACAAAGTAAATATATGTGTAGCAATCTTATTTGCATTATCACCCTTGATAAGCCATGCTTATGATTTTTATCTTCTTTATACTTATTGTTAACTTTTCAGCATTTTAAATTCATTTTACTGGGTTTTTTTTGATAAATACAAAATAAATAAAGAAGAAGAAAAAAATCTACACATAGGGTAAATTAAAAAAAAAAAAACAAACATATGGCATGATTCCATTTTAGATTGTCACCATTTTTAATCAGCCACATGGCTGGCTGACATCTTGCTAGGGTTAGAAAAGATGTTTGTCTATGATTACAACACCATCTTGATTAAAGATGACCATGTGGGTGGGCCTCCAGCATCTTGATTAAAGATGACCTTGTGGGATGGGCCCAGTAATAAGGCAACAACAGTCTACAAGATATTTAAGACTGGCATAGATTCTTCTTTGATAATTTAGGCCATTTCCTAAAAACAAGGTTTATAAAAGATAGAATTTAAAAAAACAATACTCGTTTTATAAGACATTAAAACTACACTTCAGTGCTACACTTTTATGCTCAATAATGTACCTTGCTTGACATAATGACAGCTAAATTTTCTAATTTAAAAGTCACTCAAATGATAATAGCTTTAAAGACATGAAGGGATCATTGGAAATACCTGAGGTCTGCAAATATATGGCTAGGCTAGAGTTCCAAAGAGAGCCCAGTTGCAATGGTGGACCCTAAGTTTTAGAAATGCCATTGCCAGATGATAGTCAACAGAAGCACCAGCCACAGTAAAATGGAGCAACTGAGATTTAGAAGGCAGGCTATGTGTATGTTGCCAAGGAAGTAATCCAAGCCTCTAAGAAAATAAAAAAGGAACCAAAAGATTGTGAATAAATCCCAGATATGGAACTTTAGGTTGTTTGCACTATTAGAAATTGGTTTTGCTTTATATAGATTGTAGTTATGCCATATTATCTCCTTCTTGAAATGTGAGAGGGTACT
The DNA here is from genome assembly GCA_004025045.1 of Sigmodon hispidus. NCBI lineage: Eukaryota > Metazoa > Chordata > Mammalia > Rodentia > Cricetidae > Sigmodon > Sigmodon hispidus. The sequence goes on from PVIH01015213.1 coordinate 20,496, forward strand.
TCATTCTTAATATTGCTGGAGTACATTTAAGGGATTTTAAACCTTTTTAAGAACCATTTTTAAAATATTCACATTTATAAGGCTATGGGACATTTTAAGTTTATAAAATGTTTTATATTGTTAATATTTGGATGTAAAATAAAAGGTTGAAAATTTGAGTCATAGTCATAAGCACCATATATTACCCAGAAACTGGATTCTTATACCTCTAACTCTACCTATTTCATGAGAGAATTTCAATATATTACCCAGCCTTATACTCTCACCTATCATAATATATATGTGTTCCTGACAAACAACATACTTCCTGAGGAGTACAGGCAAGTTTGGGAGCAAGCTAGAATACATACAGATAAAACTCATCAACCTGATGCAGCTCATCTATCTGGGGCTGAGCCAGTCCAAAAGAGATCCATGTTGGGATTATAACACGCCAGGTGGTAGTTCTGTAGCTGGAGACCATTCTACAACCTGCCTACTAGAAGGTCTCCATAAGGCTGCCTTTGAATCAGTGAACCATAAGAAACTTCAGAAAATAGTTCAAGGCAGACAGAGAAATCCATCTCTGTTCCTAAAATGCCCCACAAAGGCCCTCTTCCAGTATACTACTCTAGACCCTGAAAACCCAGAGGGCAGACAACTCCTTATGACCCATTTCTTTTCCCAGAGCTTCCCTGACATTAGGGCTAAGCTGGAGAGAAGACTTCTAAGACCACAGGCAGAAGTCGTAGTGCTGGCCTTTAAGATGTACCATGGGAGAGATGAGGAAGCCCATAAACAAAATATCAAATCCTGGTCTAGACCATATGACTGGCCTCAGTGATTGTCCTGGCCTCTTTGCCCTGTGTGGTCAGAAGGGTTACTGGGCCAGGGCTTGGCCTAATCTCTATGGGCCACCTGGGCCATGTTCAAAGTGCTATCAAGAAGGACACTGGTCAGTTGACTGCCCCTGTGTGCCTTTTGGCATGAGGACATCAAATACAGGCTATTCTAAGAATGGCAATGGATGACTGAAGATGCCTGGGCTTCCTGAACCTAACCATTGTTATCTCTGACTGGGAGCCCCTAGTAGTCATTATAAAATCAAGGCAATCCATTTTCTTCCTCTTAGACACCAGAGCCACTTACTCAGTCCTGAGGGAGTTTTGGAGGCCTGCCTCACCTTCTCATCTCCCTACTGTTGAGGTTTGGGGATAGCCTTACCTATCTCATCAGACACCACCACACCATTGCATTTTCAGGGGTATCTCCCTCACCCACTTATTTTTAGTTGTGCCACTTTGCCCTGTATCCCTAATGGGAAGAGATTTTTTTTTTTAGTTAAGGTGGTAGCTTCTAATTTTTTTGTTCCCCCATTTACCTGAACCCAGACTTGCCAGCAGTTTCGTTCCTCCCAGCTACCCACCCTACTGGTTCTAATGGTCTTTTCTTCTGCCATCCTCTCAGTGAGGTGGATCCTCAAATATGGGACACACAAAACTCTTGGTGCTAGACCATTTCCCCATTGTCATCCAATTATAGGACCCTACCCGGTACATATCTAAGCTTAGTTCCTATTCTCACTCCAGAGCCTTAGGGGACTTAAACTTATCTTCTCTACACCCCACCTCTTCTCCTTTTAACTCCTGTATACTTACAGCTAAGACAACTGATGGAGCCTGCTGGCTCAAGACCCCCAGTTCATTAATTCTGCAGTAGTTTCTCTCTATCCTATAGTGCATAAGCCTTACATATACCTCTACTGTTCTCTTAGGAACCTCCTGTTTCTTAGTTTTGGATCTCTCTCTCTCTCAATCTCGATCTCTCTCTCTCTCTCTCTCTCTCTCTCTCTCTCTCTCTCTCAGCACTCAGTCTCATGACCTAGACACTCACTTCTCCACACAGCTTACCTAGGTTGTCTTACCCCTGGGCTTCAGTCAGCGGAAGCACAGCTAATTGGTCAGCCTTAGCTTCTTACCAACTCTCTTTATCTATCCCCAAATCTAAACTCATATAGTATATGGATAATATTCTCTTTTGTAGTCAATCATTAAGAATCAATCTAACACTTCTGCTCTCTTTAATTTATTATCCAGTGGGGGCTCTAAAGTCTTGCCTTTCCAGGTCCAACTGACCATTCCTCATGTCACATAATGGGGCCTAACCATTACCCCAACCCACATTTCTATAGCCAATCCCTGGTACTTGACAAATTTTCTCTTCTCTACACCAGCTGTTTTATCCTCACAGCTAGGCCCTATCTCATCTTCTCAAGAATCACTTCAAAGCCACTTCTTGAGGACTCACATTTTTTAAAATCTGTTACTACCTCTTGTAAAATTTGTCAAAAGTCAGATTCTAATTCCAAATATTGTAGCATCTCTTTTCCCACCTACCAGGCCAGGGGCTCCACCAAGGGGACTGCCTGGCAACTTGATTTTACTCACATGCCCACAGTCAGATGGGTTAATTATCTCCTGGTTCTAGTAAATATGTTCCCAGGCTGGGTTGAACCTTTTTCTAACAAAAAAGCTCAGATAGTCTCTGAACTTCTTCTCTGGCAGATTATCTCCCAATTTGGAAATTTTTTTTGTTGCCTCTTTCCAGTCTGACAGCAAACAAGAAACTATCTCTATCATCTCATTCTCTTTTATGAAATCTACTGACTATAGCCTACCCTGGTCATATGCCCCTGTTCATGTCAATCAGAGATTAGGTCCTTTTCTCTTCCCCAGACCAATGATCCTCACCCCTTTCCTCTAAATGGTAGTCCTTTTCAAGGTAATTTTTGTAACCACCCCCTCACAGTTGCTGAGTTTGAGGGTCTTCCTTGTTAGGTTCACTTATCTTACCCCAAACTCTTTACTCTTCTACTCCAAAATAATTCTTCACACATCATAATCCAAACAGGGCCCTGATCTCTTAAATTCCAGAAGACACCAAGATAATATGCTTTGTCTCCAATTCCAGAAGAATGAGATTTCACCCTACAACTGTACTTAACAGCACTAGATGGGGAACCCCATATGCTTTGTTTCCTGATACCTCCTTCTCTGAGTTTATTCATTTATTCTGATTGCACCTTCTATCATCAATTTACTCTCTGCATGTCTCCAATGACATATTCAAAACATCTAATTAACTAATCGGCTTTTGCTATAGGTCCACCATTAGCCACAGAGCAGGAGGTGCCGACTATCAAACATGTCAGGAGGTGAGAAACATCACCCCAGAGACATCCACATCACCAGACTCAAAAGGGAGACTCATAGAACAGATTTAATATAACAATTTATTATTGACTGCCTTAGTAATTAACTATCAAAGTCTCCTAACTTTTAAAGTAATACCATGATAATGGAAAAGGAAAAGGTGTTTTAAAGTTTGTTTATGTGAAGATAGGGAAGTTGTCCTTCAGGGGAAGGAACTAAACCCACCAAAGGTGACTGTCAAATGGCATGGGCAGTTTGTGGAGCTTCATGGAGTAGGTTCAGAGTATGTTCCTGGTGCATGAACTGACATGTTGGAGCACATTCCATAGAAAGGAACGCCTAACCCAGCTTTAATACTAGAATGAGGGACTGAGACCTACCTCTACTGTATATACTAGAAGGAACTGACCCACCTTGAGACTTGTTGCCTTGTTTGGGGAATGGATGGGGGGATGTGGCAGAGGGAGGCTGAGGGAGGACTGGGAGGGACTGGGAGGTGAGTAAGGAAGGGAGCAGTGGTACATATGGTAAATAAACCTTTTCAGATAAAATTAACTAAAATAAATAAATAAAATAAAATGTGAAAACCTACAAACATTACTTCTGTCAGTAGACCAAGCTCAACACCATCAGTAATAAAGCATATTGGTAGTATACATGTCCTTTGATGTGATGTGACACACATACCACTATTTTTCTTCCTAATGTCTGCAACTACAGTGCAACCATGACAAAAATACCCAAGAACTTCCAATAGAAGAGTGTCCCATGACACAATTGATCAATTCTGCTTAAAAATTTCAAGATAATCAAAGCCAAGAAAAGCATAAGGAACTGTGATAGCTAAAATAAGCTTTAAGAAGACTGACTACCAGAAGTCATGTGGTATTTTGCATGAGATGAATTACAGCTTTAAATACAACTGGAGGAAAGCATAATGTACTAAATTTTACACTTGGTATACATTAATGTTAGCTAATTATGGTTTATTAATTATAGTAAATATACCATATATATGTAAAATATTCATAACATATGGTGTTAATGTAGAGAGACAAATAAATTTTTTGTAAACTCACAGAAGATTCAAAATAAAATCATTAATAAATATTATATGGAGAAAAAAGCAAAAGTGAACCAAATAATTTTTTAATTGTTCCAATTTGAATGAGAGTATTGACAGTAGAAATAGAAAAGAAGAAATGTTAGAGAAGGCTCCCCAAGGAGGAGAACGCTGTCAGATGGACAATGAATTTTTCTTATAATTTATTTATTAGTAGTAGGTGTTATATGTATGATATACTTAGTGAAGTGTGGAAATGTTAACAGCACAGTGCTTGTGGCATTCATCTGGAGGTCACAGAACAACTTATTGAAATTTACTTTCTTCTGCCAATTATCTGATGGCCAAGCTCAAGTTATCAGTGCTTTTACCTAATAAGGGGTCCTGTAGGTCCTCTTTTGTGCTTTAAATCTACTTTAAAAATAATAGTTTGACTGATAGTAAGTGATGGTTTAATATTTAGTCATAAACAGAACATTTATACCTTGAAGGCTCAGAGTACATACTAAAGAGTGGATGAAAAAGCCTTAAGAGCTAACTGGAAGTTAGGACTGTGAAGTTCTGTCCTCTAGAGATGATACTGCCATTGTAATCATGACCCTAATGCAGCTGAGGTGGCTTGCCAAGACACGGTTTGTTAACAGTTAACATGGCTCAGGGAGGGTCTCATGAGGACCCAAGCTTTCCTGCTAAACTCCTGACTACTCACAGACTATGAAGAACGGCAGTCACTGTCTTCAGTTCTGTTCTCACTGGTGAGGCATGAGATCCCAAAAGACAGTTCAAACCCCACAGGCATAAAGACACCTCTACTTACACTCAGTGGGTCACAGAACAAATATAAAAAAAAGAAAGACCATAATTACAAGAAATGGACTTAGAAATTGGGGGTAGGTTGACAATGATAAAGAACAGAAAAAGATAAGAGAGGGTGGGGATGACAATAATCAGAGATCATCATAGGCATGTATGAAACTGCCAATGAACAAATTCAAATGATCTTTTTGAAAGAAGGAAAAGAAAATAAATGCCGACAGATGTTCACAAGAATCTAGGGAAAGCCATTTTATACTGCTGGTGAGAATGTAATCTAAAGCAACTACTCTGGAAATCAATACAGAAGTTTCTAAAATAAAACTGTATGTATAAACACCACATAACATTTTTTTGCCACACTTAGGTAAAAATAAACAAGGCCACAAGTCAACATACCATAGTGATACTTACATATTCACATATATGTCTGTGTTTGTCACAATAGTGAGGAATGGAAACCAACACAATATCTAAAAACAAATATATTTTTAAAAGTGCTATATACCCACAGATGAATTTTATTTAGCAATATATAAAAATTAAATCATGATGTTTGTAAGGGAAAAGGAGGGATCTGGAAGGCATTATGTTAAGTAAAATAAACCAGACTTTTAAAAAAGTGTTAGCATGAAACAAATGATAATGCAATGCATGGTAGAGCCTAGACATATATGTCAATAGTAATTTGTGGACTAGAAACAGAAAAATAGGAGGCCACTGTGATAAGAATGTTATACTACATAGTAGAAGGTGCATTGTGATGATAAATATGTCTATTACAAATCCCAATATAGCCAATAAAATAACAACAAAATTGTGCCTCATAAGGCAAAAATGAAGACATAGCAAAAGTAAAATCATAAAATATCCAATCTATAATAAGTCAGGAGAAAAGAGACACCCTCCCCAGCCACCACCAAAAGCAACAGATGAGTCTTACATAAATAAGTTAAAAGTGAAACAATGTAAAATGATGATGCATCATTGCTAATTAAAAGAAAGAATAATAACTTGTCCATATAGACTCCACAGAAATTAACATTATTCAAAATGGTGTCAACTTCCAATGATTGTCAATTAAGGAGATAATTCTATACATAGATTTATTTAATAACAAAACATGAGATGTCACTAACTATTTACTTTTTACTCTCAATTGGTACAACGAAAGTTTTCCCATGTGTTTGAGCAGGTTTTTGTCATTGTTGGAGTGAGAAGAGAGGACTGCATCCAGGAACCTGTGTACATCACGTAGGCACTATCACTGATTCCACTCATAGTCCTTGTACAAGTTTTGAGTGTATTTCTCAAAGTTTTTCTGAGTCACTCAACATATTCCTTAGGGCTGAACACCATGAGTCAGTACTGATGAATTTTTTAAAGGAATGATATTTTGACATTTGCTGCAATTGTCTTCATACATATTTTTATAAGCAAAAACACAAATAAAAGAGAACAGAGTCTGGATTTTTTTTAGCAAAGGTTAGTGCTTGATCTAGCAAGATCACAAAAATTGAAGTTCTATTTTTGTTTCATATAATATTCAGAGTGATGTGTTGTTATAATATTGAACAAACAGAAGGAGTTTACTTTTTATGGTAACATGATAGCAACAAAATTAGTAAAGCATTTCTTTTATGAGTCACTTGGAATTGACTTTTGATGCTTGTGTGTGTCTGTGGCAAAGAAGACTGAACTTCAACCTTGCATATCCTATGCAAACACTCTATTTCAGCTACATTATTAGCCTTGTTTAGGTTTGCTCCTCTCTTCCTGAGATATTTTTAAATGCCAGTGCAATAATCTGACATTCTATAACCAATAGCATGACAGAGACATGGTATCCCAAAGGTCATTCAGCTTCCTGCAGAAAAGTACACAGCTGAGGGAAGTTCAAGTCTTATGTACAATGGAAAACACAAGTTTTAAGAACTAAATGTTCTGTTACTTTTCATTTCAAACATATAAGATAAAATCTTAAGGTTGACTTAGTTAAGAACCATTTTTAGCTATTATTTGAAAATCATCTAATTTGCTTATTAATTTTGACTATTATCAGTTCAAACATTAAACTAGTGTTCCAAAGCTTAATAACATCGTCTTATGCTTTATAAGTAATAGGTTAAATTCTTGTCTGGTCCAGTATTTGTCATAAGTCTATATGATTTTAATTTTTTTTATTAAGTTATTTTCAAGATTACATTTTATAGATGAGTACACAGAAATATGTTGTTCTTTCCATAGCGCAAAGATCACATTGATATGTCCCCATGTCCTGTAATCCGTCTGTGAACTGCCATTTTCAGCCTCCTTTTTTCCACAAACCTTAAATTAACAGATGATTTTATTTTTGAATAATCTGGCCCATTGGGAATATATCTCAGCTTGTCTAAAATAACAAATCACTGGGGTCACAAACTATAGTGATATGCCTGCAATCCTTGTACTTAGGAGGTGGAAGCAGAAGGTTCAGAAATTTAAGGCCATCCTTGGACAATAGTGAGTTTTAGGACAGTCTGAGCCAGAAATTCCCATCATTTTTTTTAATGTGGGTGTCTAGAGCTTGCTATTCATGATAACCTGTTGGAAGACAGCTACTTGCTGGAAGACTTGAAGAATAACTTTTAACTCTGGAAGCTAACAATTTTCTTTTTGCTGGTTTTAACCAGTGGCTGCATCATGCAAAGTTTGCTTCATGAGACTAGAGATTTTAAGAGGGTGAAGAAAATAGAGATAACCTGTGAGTTAGAGAGACTGAGAATGAAAGGTCACCTGGGAGACAGAACTGAAGAGCAGAAGCTACTTTAGAGAGATATTTTGGGGGAAGAATAGATGATCATAAAGAGTATTTTTGCTAGATGGTATGTAATGTTATCTCCTCTCAAAACATTAGCAAACATGTATATTAATAACCTTTAGTTTTGAGGGCAGAGATGCACTGGTCTCAGGGAAAAAGAACTATGGCCAAAGAGATTCAGTGACATACAGAAGTACTTCCATAACAAAGAATAAGTTTGCCTCTTGATGGTATTTTGCTATTCTGATACCAACGTGAAAGAGTCTTGGGATAAAATAGAGAAAATTATAATGAAATGAAACTGACCTCTTTGAAAGAGAATTTGTAGAGCCATCCCATGAGAGTCAAAGACATAGGGATTTTTTTTTTTGCTCCTTTTGCTATGTTGCTCACAGAAAAATGGTAACAGTGTTTACAGCTTTTATCAGCATAAATTTGTTGTAGATGATAAGAGCTTCAGGATGCCATTTTTATATCATTTCAATTATATTCAATACTCTGTACCTTCTCTTTCTTATTCCTGCTGAGTCTGTTCTTTTACCCAAGTAGCCCCTAATACTATCATGTATTTTTTCTTTCCTTTTCTTTTGTGATCAACTGAATTTGATGAGCAGTGCTTCTAGAAATATGAAAGAAGGATCATTTTGTTTTGATGATAAGTTCTTATTTCAAGACTATCATGGGCTCATCTTACATACATTTGATGTCAGGAATTGAATTAGATAGCTTTTTCAAACCATAGCACACCTGATGGCGAAGAGAGTCTTTAGGAAGCTTATATAAGGGCAGGATGACATATTATTTTAGCTACTAAAATACATATTTCAACACTTTATAAAATTGGCTAAAGTTCAGCAAATTATTTTTCTATTTTTGATAAAGATTCCAGTTCAAATCCAGTTGTGAGTGAGAGGAGTTTAGGGGTTAGAAAAGCAAAGCATAATATAAAGTGATTTGGGCTAAGGATATAAACATCAAATTTCAGGTGCCTGAAGAAGATGTGAAAAATAATAATACCAATTGACACACAGATGGGGGATTCTTACAAGGCCCTCGCCGAAGATTAGGCACTACAAACAAGTAAGGATGGCCATAAGAGGGAAAATCAGTCTGTTTGAGGGATCAGCTCCCCGTAGGCTATCTAATACCAAGTGGTCACCTCTAAACACATAGTCATCATATACATACACATGTATATGCATATACATATACATAAAGAACTCAGCAGGCTGTATTTATAAATTTGTGTGTATGTAATAATAATGATTAAAGAATAAGAAGCCATAATTTTGACAATGGACGGAAGATGTGTGAGGAGCTGAAGGAAGGAGGGAGATAATTATTTAAGTATAGTACTCACATATGAAATTATTAAAATAAGAATAGAGGGATTAACAAGGGTGCTGTAAGTAGTCAGGGGTAATCTGAATGGGCTAGCTATTGTTTAGAACTAGGTGCAATATTTTATTCATATTGTATTTCTCAAAGACTAACTGTGTGTTATATACTTAATTTGAACAGTTTAGAGTTAAATTATGAGAAATTTAGAATTTCAGATCTTCATATGAGATGATACATTTAATTATTTTTATCAATGAGAATGGAATTGGGGTTTCCATCTCAATCCCATATGATACACTATACCATAGAAAAAATCAGTTATATTTCTATATCTTGGTTTTTATAATGAAGGCTCATGTTGTTGAAAACATCACTCCAGAAAGACATCACACTCTTAACCTACCAGCTATCAGGGAAGGAATATTTCCTGTGGCATTATTCTAAAGTATTACTAAAATTAAAATTATGAATAAGAGGCAGGAATGACAAATATCACCCCAGGCCCCACTACAATGAACAAGTATGTGATGGAGAAGTAGGAAAGACAGAAAATGTGGTAGGTACTCTGTGAAGAGAGGTGAAACTGGAGACCTGATGTTGATGACAGACACAAGAGAGGGCTGAGGTAGACTATGGAACATGTCCTTTCCTAGTAGGGTTGGCAGGTGGTGTGTATCAGCTTGGAGCTTAGGCAGATGAATAATTAGACCCCAAACACACCACCTAGCTATGAGATTGCCCTGGCTCTTAGCAATAACGGAGTGCCTAAATGAGGAGCAGTTTCATTTTCTGGATTAGATCTCCTTGAAGTACCATTGCGGTCCATGATGCCACCAGAGACCATATTGGTATTTATTCTTCATGCTGCTGCTCCAGATCATGATGGGGCCTGAGATCCATGTGGACATAACATGGTCTGTGCTACTGAGTAAAGCATTGGTGATATCTTTGGGCTTTGCTGCCTGGAGGGGTGGGGCATGTTGACGTGTATGTCCTGTGTAGCCACATAAACATGTTTAGGCCTGTGGTCTGTGCTGTGTTTGTGGTCCATTCGTGGGTCTGAGGTTCTGATATAGTGCAGGTACTGTGTTGATGTCTGTGGCCCATGTTGTTATCCAAGGCTGTATAGATATCCATGGTTAGTTCTGCCACCTGAAGCCATGCTGATGCCTGAGGGACATGCTGCAGGTCAGGGGCCATGTCGATAGAAGTGGCTTGTGGAGCCACCTGAGATTATGTTGATATCTGGGTCTGTGCAGCTTTTGAGGGGCATGTCTGGGTCCATGGTCCTGCTGCAACCAGAGTCTGTGTTGATGTTCATGACACATATTACCACAGAAGGTCATTCAGATGTCCATGGTCTGTGCTGCAGCCTAAGGCCATAGTCGTGTCTGAGGGCCCTGATGCAGGCAGGGGTCATACTGATGTGTGTTTCCTTCTCTGTAGCCTGAGGTCATGTTGATGTTTGTTATTGGGGCTACCTCCAAGAACCTTGTCTGGGTCAATGGTCTTACTGCAGCTGGGCCCAAGTTTGTAGTCTGTTCTGTCACCGTGTAGAGGCACATGATATGTGATTCTGCTGACTGTGAAGAAAAAATTGGCTACTTTTGCTGTGATATAGAAGACTGAGGACACATGGTTGAGAGAGTGGGGCATGGAAGGCATCTGTTACAGTCCATACCCTTACCTTCTCCGGTCCCATCCCCAAGTAACAACCTATACAGGAAGCCGTAGAAGAGAACTCTTTAAAAGTGTGATGGGAATTCCGAAGTATAGCTCTCTATAACTGATGGCTTCTAATAGAGGTGTGGTAGGGGAAGGACTCAGTTGTATTTAAGGGGCAGCCTATTGAGAGTTTGATCATGACCAGTGAGTATATAGACAACACAAACTGGACTTGGGTTTTATTTTTCTATTTATAACTATTTTTATTTTTACCATTTTGTGGGGAGAAGTCAAAAGAGGGGTGCAGACATAGAAGGACCAGAGTGTGATCAGAGGGCATGATTTGACATTCCCATAGAATCTATAGAAATACTATGTTAAAAAACAACAAAACAAAACAAAAACAAAAAAATAACATGAATCTCATTGGATAGGGAATGCGTACTGTGAGGTATGGTCAAATACATTGTACAAAAGTTTTAAATATCTAACAAATAAATAAACAAACAAAAATATGTATCCATAGTAGCATACATACTGGACCAGACAAGTAAAGTAGAGATACTTTGAGATTCATGGAGGATAGAGAATAAATGTCCCATCATTCCTGATGTTTGTAGCTTTGTGCTTGTGCTCCTCTTTTCCACTGTTGGCACTCTATCTATCCATCTATCTATCTATCTATCTATCTATCCATCTATCTATCTATCTATCTATCCACCTATCTATCTATCCATTATCTATCATTATCAACATGTATCTGTCAATCCATCTATCTATCATCTAGCTAGCTAGCTATCCATTATCTATCATTATCAACATGTATCTGTCAATCCATCTATCTATCATCTAGCTATCTATCATTCATTCATCAAGCTATCTTCTTCTTCATCATTATTATCATCAACTATCATTTATTTGTGTTTGAGACAGAATCTCAATGTGAGACCTGTCTGGCCTGGAACTGGCTGTATATCTGAAATCGGCCTAAAACTCACAGAGGTCTACCTCTCTCTTTTATGTGTTGATTGTTGTTGTTCTAAGGATTTATTTATTTTTACTTTGTCTGCAAGCATGTTCTATCTGCAAGTATGTATGTGGCTCACATTTATGCCTGGTGCCCTTCGAGTCAGAAGAGGGAATCAAAATCCTCTGGAACTGGAGTTCCAGATGGCTATAAGGCACCATGTGGGTACTGGGAACCAAGACTAGATCTTTTGTAGGAGCAGCAAGTTCTTTTAATCACTGAATCATTGCTCTAGCATTCCATTTTTGTTAAGACACAATATCTTAAGAGGACATATACTCAAGATCAATAAAGTTCACAAAGTTTTCTGTCTTCAATGACATTTTAAAATGCTAAGTATCACTTTAGGCTTTTATTTTTTTTCACTACTCCACTGACTTAGGCTAAAGTGTCTGCAGCTGTCCATCATTGCTTATGCATCATCATTTCAGATATAAAAGCACTAAGACATTCAAATTATTCTGAAAATAGTTTTGATTTCAATCTTCTCATTTAACAGATTTTGCACTAATGTGCTTATTAGAAAAGTAATCATTATTTAACCTTGGAAACCACTAGAGGAGACGGAGGGGCTGAAAGTGGGGATATAGTTCTCCAGCTGCTATAGAAGGAGATATATTTGCATATATTGGAAATTCATAAGGTAAGATTAAGGGAGATCAAACACCACCAGTTGCATGCTGTCCTTGTAATAAATTATTCATTCTGACATCCAACTTTCTATCTTGAACACTTGGCATATTCTGGGCAGTTTCTGCATTCTTCAGATCAGCCTGAGTTCTCTTTGAGCCCATCGCCCTTGCAGATTTTCTCTGTCATACACGGCCACCATATTTGTTTCCCACCCTCCAAAAAACAGTGATACCAAACTATAGAGAGGGGCTCCTTTCCTGGTAAGCTTATTGCTGTGAGTTTATGTCTTCATTTATTTTATTATTTTTCTATAATTTAATAGAGTCTTGATATAGGAGGGCAGAAATACACATGCTTATAATTGCATATTTTAGCCAGTATTTCTGTCTTTTCTGAAAAGCTGTTTCTTCATTCTTCCTCTGCCTGGCTGACTATACACAGTTGCTTTTTTGTTTAAATCAAGAATTGTTTAAAACACTATATTTTTATTATAGTTTTGCCTCCCCAACTTCACCCAGATTATTCCCAATTCCCTGCCTGCCTAAATACACAACTGTTTTTCTCTCTATGTCTTTTTTCTGCTTTTGTTTCTCTTGAATAAAATGGGTATCTAAACAAAATAATTAGGTAAAATAAAAAAGAAACAAACATTAGGACAAAATAAATAGAAAAGGAAAACAAAAAAGAAAAAAACACACACACAAACACTGAGATATATATATTCCCACACACAGAAAACCCATAAAAGCAAAATTTTAAAAACATATAATATAAAACCAGAATATCTGCAAGGAGAAAAATAACACGGACAAAGCACTGTGAGCCAAAAAAAAACTTTCCCCAAACAACCATTGAGTCTGTTTTGTGTTAGCAATATATTGCTGGGTATTTGACCTTCCCTTAAGAGTATGGTTTATCCACAACCACTGAACAGCTTGGGATCAGAAACACCCTGGACTGACACCTTGGATCCCACTCCCCCTAGAGGAACACCTGACTCACTCTTGAGGTAGGGGGGAGAAAACTGCATCTGCCAGGAGTGGATACTGAATTAAGCAATACTGGGGCAGTGGGACCATGGGACAGCCTGCAGCCTGACCAGGGATGGGATGGGGATTTGTGGATAAGAGAGAATGACCTGATGTGGTGGGAGGGGGAAGGGACCTTGAATAAGGATATACAAGGTTAGAAAGTGTGACTTCATTGTTCATAATAATAATAATAATAATAATAATAATAATAATAAAGAAAAAAGGAAAAAAAAGAGTATGGTTTATATGTCTAGTTAGACTCTGTTGGAGAAAGCTAAGTTTTCTTTGCTATTATGTGGTGAGCCACTTTCTGGCCTGCAGAATGACGAGTCACCACACACAGGATTCATCTCGGATCACACTTTAGTGGAGTACAACTCAGTTGAGAATGGTGGAAAGAAGACCCCGAGCGAGCCTAAGATGCAGCCTGCTTATATAGGGAAGCCGGGAAGTGTGATTGGTCCCAAGTAATGCCTCATTAGCATATAGCTGGTGATTGGTCCAAAGTAATTCCTCATTAGCATATAGCTGGTGATAGGTCCAAAGTAATACCTCATTAGCATATTCAGGGATCACATCGGATAGGTCACTACTTGACGCCTAATTAGCATAAGCTGTGCAGATGAAATAGAATGTTCCAGCAAGTTGTGCAAGGGCCAACCGTACCCTACATCTCCCCCTTTTTGTTTTTCTAATGGCACGGACAGGATATAGCCCGTACAGGTGTTCACCTCATGATGTGCCCATCGCTCAAAGGCTGTTTCCTGCTGCCAGGATCCCCGAGACGCCTTCCTGTGTGCAAGGCCAGTGAGGGTGGCAGGGTGCAAAGGTCGTCTCAGAGGAGAATGATTCCCTATAGAGGTGCAATGGCAGCTAAAGCCTCTCTGTGCAAGGGCAATCAATATAAGTCACTAAGGGCAGAGAGCCAGGCTGCGGGGGAGTGCCCTGCATCACCAGCCAAGAGTGCCTGAGTGAGTAGGACCTTTTCACGAAGCGCTCTGATGCGAATATGGCAAACCAGCCAGAGGCAAAAAACAATCCCAAATAAACAGCAGACTGCAAAAAATTCCCACTCCCACCCACTCCTTGAAAAAGGAAAGGGCAGAAGTGAGCCAAGAAGTAAAGTCCCCAAGTGTAACAGGCTCCAATCTTGTAGCATTCAAACATGCGATCTGGAACTTTTGCTTGAGGATCATCTTTTCTGCCTCCATAGACCAATTCCCACTTTCTGCCTGAATCGGGGGAAGGCGGTCAGGAGTGTCCATATCAGCATCATCCTTAGAGTCATCCTCAATGCATCTCGTCAATCTTGATGGCACCCAGACTGGCTCCTGATTCTGTGGAGAAAAACATAAAGATCCCCTGGATCGAACGATAACGCGATCTGGGCCTCGCCATTGATTAGAAAGTACATCCTTCCACAAAACTTTGCCTTGATTTTTGGGTTCTGAGGTCATATGACGTTTGACAATGGTTTCATTTTTATCATTTAAATTTAGAAAATTTATAGTGAATAAAGCAAGGGAGAGCCTTTGTTTGGGGGTGCAATTCTCTGCTATTCCCCCTTTTTGTTTTTGCAGGAAGTCCTTGAGCATACAATGTGCACACTCTATTATTCCTTGCCCTTATGGATTATAGGGCAGGCCTGTGATATGTTTCATTTGCATTTTCTGACAAAATGAGGCAAAACTCTTAGATGCATAGGCTGGCCTGTTGTCTGTTTTCAGTGTATCAGGCTTGCCCCAAGCTGCCCAAGCTTCAAGGCAGTGGGTAATGACATTGTGAACCCTTTCCCCAGAAAGAGGTGTAGCGTGCATTATCCCAGAACATGTATCAATGGAGACATGCACATACTGAAGCTTTCCAAAGGATGGAAGATGGGTAACATCCATCTGCCAAATTTCAAGTGGAAAAATGCCTCTGGGATTAACCCCTATTTTCTGAGCAGGCAAGAATTGCACACAAACAGAACAGCTTTTCACAATATTCCTAGTTATCTTCCTAGAAATTTTAAATTTAGTTCTTAAAACAGCAGATGAAACATGGTATAAGCTATGAAACTCTCACGCTTGTGTTTCAGAGTCTAATGCCACAAAAGCGCGTGTTGCCAGATCAACTTGTTCATTGGCTTTTGCCATAGGACCAGGTAACAAAGAGTGAGCTCAGATATGAGTAATATAAGAGGGATTGGATCGATGCAAAATCTCACCTCTTATTCCTGCTAAAAGTGAGGCTACCATACTAGAGGGTTTAATATAGGAAACAATTTCTAAATTTTTAACAGCATTACCACGTATGATGAATCAGATACCAAATTAAAAGACTCAGGAAAACATTTAAAAACCCTAAAACTACTTGGCATTCTACTATTTGGGGAGCATTTGGACGGCACTCAACAGTTACAGGTGAGCCTCCTTGCACCATGTAGGCTCCCTTCCCAGTCTTAGACCCATCCATGTAGATGGTTAAGGCATTGCTCAATGGTTGTTCCCTCGTGATCTGAGGGAACACCACAGGCTGCTGAACTATGAATCTTAAAAGTTCACTCTTGGGCAAATGATTATCAATTGTACCAGAAAAGGCACAAACCAATGTAGCCCATTCTGAGGTAGTGGCAGCCAATATCTCTACTTGTTCTTTTGTATAAGGGACTATAAGTCAATCAGGTGTCTTGGCAAAAAGATGTAATAGATTGTTTAATGCCTAATAACACAACCTCAGCTGTCATGGATGGATAGTGGGACAAGGTTCTCATCCCTGTAGATTTAGTATGAATCCACAGTAGAGGCCCTTCTTGCCAAAGAACACCAGTTGGAAAGCCTAAAAGTGGGGAGAATACACATCCAAATGGGCTTGGATTCATCACAGCGCACCAACTGTGACCTAGTAATTGCTTGCTCTACCTTTTGAAGTGCTATCTGAGCCTCTGGGGTTAGCTGGCATGGAGAATTAAGATCTGGGTTTCCCTCTAAAATATCAAATAAGGGTTTAAGCTCAAAGTGAGTTAATTTCAAATATGGCTGAATCGGTTTATATCCCCAAGCAATGTTTGAAAATCATTTAAAGTCTTTAAGCAATTGGTCCTAATTTCTACCTTTTGTGGTCTAACATGGACATTCTGAATAATAGCTCCTAAAAATTCAATTAGGTTCCCTGAGACCTCCCCCTTATTGGGGGAGAGCTTGCCAAGCCTTCATATTGATGGTGTTTATTTGATTATCTAGCCTTTTTGGGATTGAAAGGCGGTGATCGGCTGAGCGGTGGGGGATCATAGCGTTCTCGTTCATAGGCTGCTGCCTCCTCTAGATTTCCTCCTCCTCAAATTCAGTCAGGAATGATTTCCAGTCTAAATACTGCCCAGGATTGAGACACTCTTTTGCTAAGCTACTCCAGTCACTAGGCGTCATGGCAGATCTACTCAATGCCTCAACCTGTGCTACTGTAAAAGATACAGTAGTGCCATAAGTGTGAACAGACTCTGCCAGGGATTTCACTGTCTTAAAATCTAAAAGCTTGTGATACCTTTGCCCCTGGTTATCTTGAAAAACTGGAAAAGCCAGTGGCACGCTAGGATGCAGCTCACGCTGGACTCTCTTCCACACTTTTGTGTTGTCCGGTGGCTTAGAACAGATGCCCTCACCAGGCTGGCAATACGGAAGGGGGGGCAATAGGTGCAGTAGGGGAAACAAATCGTAATAGCTGACTCCGACCCTCTTGGCTGCTTTTAACCCATCTATCTCTCCCACTGCTAGCAAGCAGAGCAGACTCAGAAAAACCTTAATGAAGCAGCTCCTTAAGAGCCAAAAAAATTGGACATGAGGTTAAAAACCTCATCCTTATTTAACCTTTAATTCCTACCTTAATTTAACGCTGACACCATTACTCTTCAACAGCTCTTTCAAAGCTGTGGCAAACAGGTGAGAGAAACTTACACCCATATCCTTGCCTATTTAAAACCCTTTTCAAACAACCCCCAAATACCAATGGGTTAGATCCGCTTGTTACCAGACGCCCCATTCTCTGCTTTTTTCTACAAGCAGAGTTTTCCTGCTTAATGCAGGTCCCACTATTTTCCTCTGAGACTTATTGGTTAACCCTCCTGATTACTGCAGTTCTGAATCTCCTTCAGATTCTTCTGCAGCAACCTCACCAACGGTTCACTCCATGTGTCAAGTTCTGAATCGGTCTTCTCTGCGGGGCGCGAAGGTTCCCGGGTTTCGACACCACTTGTGGCGAGCCACTTTCTGGCCTGCAGAATAACGAGTCACCTCACGCACGATTCTTCTCGGATCACACTTTATTGGAGTACAGCTCAGTTGAGAATGGTGGAAAGAAGACCCTGAGCCTGAGATGCAGCCTGCTTATATAGGGAAGCCGGGACGTGTGATTGGTCCCAAGTAATGCCTCATTAGCATATAGTTGGTGGTGATTGGTCCAAAGTAGTACCTCATTAGCATATAGCTAGTGATAGGTCCAAAGTAATACCTCATTAGCATATTCAGGGATCACATCGGATAGGTCACTACTCGATGCCTAATTAGCATAAACGGCGCAGATGCAATAGCTGGGGGACATGATGCAATGTTCCAGCAAGTTGTGCAAGTGCCAACTGTGCCCTACACTATTAGCTATTAGTTGAAGATAGCTTCTAGTTTAGGGCTAGAAGTTGTGGCCGCTTCCTCTCAGTGCTAGGACCTAACAGGACTTAGACTGTTCAGGCCCTGTGCATGTGCCACAAGGTCTGTGGGTTCATGTGTGTGAGCTCTGTTGAGTCTTGATGCCAGGCTTCCCTGATGTCCACTATCCCCTTAGCTCTCCCAGTCTTTCTCTCTACTTCTCTTCAGAGTTCCTTGATGCCCAAGAGGAGGGATCCACAATCTTTCTTCTACTCTGACAGCTTGATGTTGTGGCCTTTTTCTTCTCTATCCCCCTTTCATGGTCAAAGATACCCCTGTGTTGTCTCAAATGTTTACCTTTTTCCTGACTATTTTCCTTACTCTTCCTTTTGTATCAAGACTTTACTTTTGATACAAGATTATCTATCCTGTTGCCTATTCAAAGTCTACACTTCTGTGTTTCACAAATGCCTTGAATGTAAGTTACCAGTACCTTTTCCTCCAATCAGCGTTCACTGCTTAGTCCTTCGGAGCTCTGTAAGGACCTCTCACATCCTGAATTGGCCCCCAGAATTTCTTTTTCTTCTCTTTCTTTCATGACTTCTTATTCTTCTCATCTGTTGACTTTTACTGTCAAGTCTCCTCCTCTGAGAAACCTTCTATGGTTATACCAATTGTTCCCTCCTTCCTACCTGCCATGTCTGTTCTGTTCACAGATCTCTCCATTATTAGTCCACATAGAACTTTCCAAATTATAAGATATTTATTAGTTTTCTTTTCTCTGTCTCTTATGTAGGAGACCCAAGAGAAGAACATAGGATACCATTGTTTATCACTCACTGTCTTTTCTGTTTCAGCATCTCATAGTGTGGGGCACCAATGTGGAACAGACCAAATAAACACGGAGTAGAGAATAACACAGTTTCCAATGGATGTCCAGGCCCAATTTGTTATCAATCAAAATTACTTTTTTTAAGTAGATAAATACTGTAACAATCCATTTTACTCCTTTTTAAATATTTAATTGAAACCCACAATTTTGGTTCAATTAAAATATAAGTTGTCAATTATATTCAATAACGTCATTTAACAAATAGACAAAACACTAGCAATCCACTATTGTAGTTTAGTCCCAAAAACAACATCGATCCCTTTCAACAGAAACGTGCTATGTCCTAAATGATAATTAACTCTTGGTGGACTTACAAGTTCAATACATTTCCCTCATACCCATACTTCTTTCAGGTTTATGAAATTATCGTAGTCTGTTTAATAGGCATTCAGTTCATAAAGATACCTGAATCACATGAGAACACAGGGTTAATACGGAGGCAAGAGTTTCCTGCTAAATCCAGAAGACACTAACCCTATCAACTAGACTGTCAGTAATTACAGAAGACAGGGATGAGATGATCTCATAGTCAGGATGAGCTACATTCAACAAATGATAATTGTCTTACTATGGATTCTTGACTTGGTTCTCAACACTTGTTTCTTCTGAGACAGCACAGAGGTGGAAACTGTTAAACAAAGAACTCAGACCTGAGAACTGACCAAATAAAGTATTACTGATAAAGAAGACCTTGACCCATTTCCCAGTCTAGTCATCCTCACTAGAGCCTTCTTTCATCCTGTGAAACTAGCAATAGTCATGTGTGATTAACTTTACAGATGTTACAAGCTAATGCTGTACATGCTATAGTTCTTGAATGTGGTGAAAATACCTTTGAAATAAACATATTATTCAACTTTGGAGCAGAGTACACATTTGATGTAGCAATAGGAGTACTTTTTGTGTACTAATAAGGCCATATCTCTGTACTAATAAGACCAACCAAGAGAAATCAACTCCTTAGGGAGCACATTTGTTTTTGTCTCCTGTACCCTGAGAGACATTTGAAATATTTCTAAAATTCTTCTGTATGCTGTTCCTACCCAGCAATGCTAGTGTTTGCAGGGTCGTACTTGTAATGCCTTCCTCTGATCTCAAGGGGAAAGCCCTGGGTGGGGGTCAGTGTTTGCCTAGAAGTGACTGTTGACAGAACCACAGGTGACAAGGAAGCTTCACTAATTATTTAGATTCTGTTCTATCTGTTACTTGACCCTTAAGCCCAGGATGACAACTGCATCTCTCAGTGTGCTCTGGCTAAACTTCAAAATGCTTTGTGATGAGTGAGGTGGAACAATTCTGAGCTTTGAAGTCAGATGCCTGGATTCTGACCAGTTCAGCCATTTCCCAGTGGTATGACATCAATAAATTATTCAGCCTCACTGAATTTCAGTTTTCCATTTTATAAATGTACATGAAACTAGAACTACTCTCTATATTTGTGTTTTGTTCATGAGAATTAAGTAAAAGTGGTTTTTTAAGTTTTTTTTTTAAAGAGTTGAGAAAAAGAGGAGTACCAGTTGTTATTATTTGGTATGGACCTATTGCTAACCCTAAAAATCAAGGGGCTACAATTTTTTTCTCTCAGCAACTATCTCACTTATTTTTTGGGGGGAGGGGGCTGTTTTATCCATAGAAGGACTTTGGCAAATATATCCTGGGTACTTGTCAATGGCACTGAGTTCAGGCACAAAGTAACAGCAGAGTCAAATATCTTAGCCATGGTTACTGCTCTGAGAGAGAATTTGGGGTGATTTTCAGGGTAGAGGTGGAGCTTCAGAAAATATTCCTTTCAGAGGTTTCAGAGGGGCAATTTCATTGTTAGTGATGCTATGTTGTCATGGAAATGTTTTCTAGAGGATCTGGATGTTTACTTCCATTTCAGAATGAGAGGTTATAGCCACAAACCAAAGACACCAGCAGGATTAACTGAGTTTACCTTTACCTTGGGAGCAGCGATGCTGTGGTCATAGTCATGGAAGGATTTCAGAAATTTTCTTTGTTCATTGTTTTTTGAAAATCAATATCAAACTTCATATAAAAAAAGCAAAATATCCGGGATAGCAAACAAAACATAACAAAACAAGAAACCCATACAGTAATAAAACTTCTCTTTTCTCTAAAATACTTAAAACATAAAAAATAAAATCTAAAGCTCTCCAAGTCAGGTTAGGCTTGGCTACAGATGAAGAAGCACAGCAGGTCACAGCTAATGCCTACAGATGCATTAGCCAAAGTCAATGTGCTAAGCAACCTGGGATCAAAGAATACAGAAAAAACTCTCCCATTGACCCCAACTTCTAAAGTGCAGTTTTGCTGTTTAGTAAAGAACAAGCATATTTTAAAAGGAATTTTTCATTATTAAAAATAACTACACCAGAAATAAAGCATTGCCTGATACTCTTTTATTCACATGGAAACACCCTTCATAAATTTTCACCCTATTTCTGTTGTCAATTCTCATATCTCCAAGTCTGAGGTCCCTTTTCTTTCCCACTGTACAAAATTCTGTATGTCTATCACCTGACTACTTTCCAAGTCTCATATGAGACTATATATTTGTCTGTTCCCATGTATATTTATATAATTAAAATTGTTTTCTTCTATACTCTGCTTTATATTAATCTAATTTGTAGACTAGCCAAAAAACCTAGAAAAGTTAAAGAAGGCATTTTATTCCCTAAAGGACATTAAAAATCTTCAAAGCAAAAATTGGTTCTTGAAGATCTTTGCCTTTTCCCCAACAGCATGGCCAGCACAAAGAAAATGTTCCAATGAATTTTGCCTAATTTCTAAAAAGAAAGACAATGACATCTCAGAAGATACTATGGTTTCAAGTCTCACTATATGAAAGTCACAAATGCAAGTTTCAAAAATCTACAGCATCTGGGCTAGTTATGGGTCATAAGGAATTTTTCATTATTATAGCAATCAGTTACCACTGTTTGTCTTTCTCTTTGTCCTGGTTTAAAGATTTTTTTCATGTTAAAAAGAATTAATATTAGACAGTAGAAGCAGCAGCTGACAAATGTTTCCAGCCTACTGGTGGCAGTTAAGTTTATCCATGTTTGGGAGAAAATCTTGGCATACCAATTTCCAGATTGTCAGCTTCTGTAGCAAAGCATCATAAAACTAGATGACATTGACAGTGAATTTTATTGTTTGGCTAGTCACAATACCTATAGATTTAAGATTAACTCAGTAATCACATAACCAGGTCCAGCATTTATGTCTGATTATCAGAAGCACATAATGACAAGCAAGAATATAGATTTAAGATTAATTCAGTAATCACATAACCAGGTCCAGCATTTATGTCTGATTATCAGAAGCACATAATGACAAGCAAGAAGTTCTCTCATAGCCTTTAGCCATAATCATACAAAAAATATTTAAATAGGCACAGAGAAAGAATATAACCAAGTTAGATTTTTCAATAGCTTTTGGAAAATGCTTCATGAATTTTTAACTGTAATAGGCCAGGGATTTGTCTTTATGACTCAGCAGAAGGATGTTTCTTCATAACCCACTGGTTTCATTTGACATTCAGAAAAAGAATATTATCTACTAAATTATCAATATCTCTGGCAGCTGCAACACCTTGTATTTCCCTTAGAAACTTAGTTTCTGCCTATAAATCTGCAAACAACCTCAGATACAGAGGAAAAATAAAATGGTGAGTACCAACAGACAATATTTTCCCCATACACAAAACACTAACAAGAGGCAGCTTTCTTCTGCCTAATTTTCAAATAATTCATAGAAGAAGAAGAAGGAGAAGGAGAAGGAGAAGGAGAAGGAGAAGGAGAAGGAGAAGGAGGAGGAGAAGAAGAAGAAGAAGAAGAAGAAGAAGAAGAAGAAGAAGAAGAAGAAGAAGAAGAAGAAGAATCATCATCTCTGGTCAACTGTTATACTTGTGGTCCACATATCAAAACAGACTGAGCATCTGTCTACAAAATGCTTATGCCTTAAAAAGCAGCCAAGTCATGTTAGCTCAATGTGTGAAAACAGAACAGAAGATGAATTTTAAAAAATGTGAGGAATTAAGACAAATAATTCATTAGTGGTTAATCTTGTTTCTACTTCTATCCATGAGCCTTAGAAATAACAAAACTATATAAGAATGCCATAGATATTTTTTTCCCAGAAGGCTTGAGCTCTGTCTTCAGCTTTACTCTTTAGAGCATGACAAATATGAACCAACAACACACAGATTAAGTAAATGACTAATTTAAAAAACTGTGATGTTTGAAATGTAAGATTCTTCACAAGCTTTTATCTGCCTATTATGGTATAAAACACATCCTTGAATTCTTTTTGGGAAGTGACTTTTATCATTTTAGGGTTATATGATATGCTGTATTCATTAGGGTACCCCAAAATAAGAGACTATCCCTTTAATTTTTTTAGGTACACATTTCTGGGAAATAAGTATCCTAGCCATGTAAATCAGAGCCTACATCTAGGCTAGGAACTTGGACCATTCCTGTAAAGCATATATGTGTCCCAGAGCGCTATGAATCATCTTGACACTGATCTCCACTCCATGCTGGACACCAGTACTGGATAGTTTCATGTCAACTTAACACAAGCTAAGTCATCTGAAATGACAGAAATCTCAATTAAGTAAAGCATACATAAGATCAGGCTTTAGTCAAGCCTAAAGGATATTTTCTTAGCTAGAAATTGATGGGGAAAGGTCTAGTCCATTGTGGGTGGTGCCATTCCTAGGCTAGTATTTCTGGTTTGTATAATAAAGTAGGCTGAGCAAGCTGTGAGGAAATCAGCCATCTTCATGTTCTCTACATTAATTCTTGCCTCATGCCCTGTTTGAGTTTCTGTCTTGACTTCCTTTGATGATGAACAGTAATGCAGAAGTGTAAGACAAATAAACTCCCCAAGTCGCTACTAGTCATAGTGTTTCATTACGGCAATAGTAACTCTAAGGCAAGACCTAAAGCTCTAGCCCCATTTACTTTATAAAACCATCAAAGCCTCTTTCATACTTAAACCAATCCAATTCTGTTTTTCCTAACTTCTATGGTTTCTTTCTCCTCTTAGCACTTTGGTGTCATTGATTTTGTGAGCTTGTGCCTCAGAAACAAATGCTGAGGCCTTGGTTTACCAGCTCAGTACCTGTAACGTCTCACTCTGTCTTCACAAACAAAGGTCTTTTTGGCATGGGGAAAATATCTTAGCAGTTGTCTTGGTGGGAAGAGGGACATGTATTGATCTTAGTGAGAGGAAAACACAAGTCTTCCATTCATCATTTTGTCACATATTGCTATGGGTGCCCAAGCAAGTAAATGATTTCTCATATCTTAACAGATATGTGTAGCATGAAGAAAACACAGCCTACATTTTCTTTAAGTCCCTTTACAGAAGATAATGGCTGGTTTTTTGCTGAGAAACATGTTTTGTTGACATATAGACTTGGGAAAGGCTAAAATAGTCTTTTTCAACAATAATCTAGAGCTATTTAAATTTGTGTAAAAATTGACTTCAAAAAGTTAATACTGTCTTACATATAGATTATGTAGGAGGTAGTCTGTAGGTGGTGATACTGGAGTACCATTCTACTATAAATAGGGAGAGAACATTCTAAGGACAAATAACCTTTTATATTTAAAGAGTAACACAAATGGAGAGTGGGTGGCCAGCCAATAAAACAAGTGCATTTATTTAAAAGACTCCTTTGAAAGGAAAGTTTCCTAATTTGCTGTGATAATAAGGCTTTGAATCCTATTTTCTGCAGCAGTTTTAAATATCCTGAGGTTTGTTACATCTCCAGCTTTCCTACACAATGCATTGAAGAGGTACATACAGTTTTCTTTCATTTTTATATATTATACATTACTATCATCTGATGTGTCATATACAGGTGGTAAGAATGGAAAGTTCAGTGAATTATATCTATTGTTGCTTGTGGCACCAAGTGGGGAAGAAGAAAGACATAGGTAACAAATCATTGCAAGACAATATGACAAATGAATTGAAGTGATCATGTTACCAGAATAAAAAGTCTATGGGAAATATGTGACATATGGGGATATGTCATCTTTTAGTATAGTCATTGGCTGGCCACAAGGCACAAAAGCTTTTCTCATCCACCATAAAGTTTATGACCAATAATACACTTAATGAAAAAGACTAACACGAGAAAAGTATGACAAATATAGTTTTATTTTCCTGTGCTGTGAGTACATTAGAAATAAAAACTGAATATACAAGGAAAGTTATTTTATTCTTAGATTTAACCAAAAGTGGACAGTTATAATGAAATATAATAAAATTTAATGATGTGATCTAACAATAATAATATGCTTTATAGGAGCTAAGTAGGCAGGAAACCTAGAAAGGCCTGTCTGTTTAGATTCTTCTTGATGTCCCTGTATAACGTTTTTCACTCTGGTAAGATTCCTCTCGGTAAAAAGCACCCAAAAAGAGAAATAGGAGGAAATATATTATCCTCCTAGGCTTTATCACTTTCTTTTGAGAAATATAGACTCTGATTTGAAGAAATATTCTGAGTCCTTTGAATTACTTTAAGGACGAAATGATTGGTCTGAGACAAGAGGGCAATATGTCTGTGTGTCCATGCTTCTGAGTGTTTCAAACCTGTTTAAGCAAAAGTCCTCCATGTCAAAATGACAATCAGCATATGATGTGCTGAGCTATACCATCATGTATAACAACTTTATTAAAAGCAGGTAACTGGATTTGATGGATCACACCTGTAATACCAGCATTTAGAAAGCTGAGGCAGGAGAATCACTATGGGTTCAAGACACCCTACCTGGGTGTGTCGGAGTTCTCTACAGGAACAGAAAATATATATTCTACAACAGCAAAACCTAAATATACCAATATAGAAGAAGCATAAGGGAATGATAAAAAAAAAACTTTATGAAGATAATAGAAGCCTTAGAAGAGAAAATCCAAACACCCTCTTAAAGGAAAAAAAAAAAGACAAACTAAAAATGGAAGAAATCAACAAATTCCTTAAAGAAAATAAAGAAAACTAAAACAAAAAAAAGCAATCAGACAGGTGGAAGAAACAGTTCCGATTTTATAATTGAAATAGAAGCAATAAAGAAGACACAAACAAGGGAATGCTAAAAATAGAAAATCTGAAGAAGTGAACTTGAACTACAGATGCAAACATAACTAATAGAATTCAAGAAATGAAGGAAATAATCTCGGGCATGGAAGATTCAATAGTGTAGATAGATATATTCATCAAAGGAAGTGCTGAAACCAAAAGAGTCATGACACAAAATGTCCAGAAAATATGGGACACCATGAAAAGACCAAACCTGAGATGAATAGGAATAGAAGAAGAAGAACACCAACTGAAAGGCACAGAAAATATATTCAACAAAATTATAGAGGGAAACTTTCTTAATCTGAAAAAAGAAATGCCTATAAAGAGACAAGAAGCTTACAGAAAATCAATAAACTAGACTACTCAAAAAAATCTGCTCATCACATAATAATCAAGCCACTAAACCTACAGAATAAGGGAAGAATATTAAGAGCTTCAAACAAAAAAGGCCAAGTAACTTATAAAGGCAGACTCATTAGAATAGCATCAGACTGATAATGTAAATAATAAAAGACAGAAGGTCCTAGTCAGATATTTTACAGAGAAAAAGAAACTGTGGTTGCCAGCCTAGACTACTATACCCAGTATAACGATCAATTACCACAGATGGAGTAAACAAGATATTTCATGACAAAACAAGATTTAAACAAATCCATCCCTACAAAACCATAAGCAAGGAATAATCTCAAAGAAGAAAAACCCAAAGAATGAAAATACACACACTAACACCAAAAATAACAAGAATTAACAATCACCGATCATTAATATCCCTTAATAACAATGGACTCAATTCACCTATAAAAAGACACAGGTTAGCACAATGAATACAAAAACAGAATCCATCCTTCTGCTACATACAAGAGACACACATCTACTTCAAAGACAGACACTGCCTCAGAATAAAGGATTGGGGAAAGACTTTCCATTCAAATAGACTTAAGAGACAAGCTGGTACAGTTATCCTAATACATAACAAAATAGACTCTAAACTAAAATCAATCAAAAAATTTTTGGAAGGACATTACTTTTTCATCTGAGGAAAAAACCAACAAGATGAAGTCTCAATTCTGACCATTTAAGTCCCTAATACAAGAGCACCCACATATGTAAAAGAAACATTACTAAATCTTAAATCTCACATTGAACCCCACACATTAATAGTGGGAGACTTCTAAACCCCACTATCACCAATGGGTGGGTCTATTAAACAGAAACTTCACAGAAAAATAAGGGATCTAACAGATGCTATGGCTCAAATAGATTTAATAGGTATATCTATAATTTTCTATCCAAACACAAAAGAATATACCTTCTTCTTAGCACCCCATGAAATTTTCTCTAAAATTAACCACATACTTGATCATAAAGAAACCATGAATAGACACAAAAACGTGGGAATAACACTTTCTGTCTTAGTAGACCACCATAGACTAAAGTTAGAGTTTAACAACAACACTAAGCACAGAACGCCTACCAGCTTCTGGAAACTGAACATCTCACAATTGACCCAGTTCTGGGTCAAGGAAAAAGTAAAGAAAGAAATAAAAAATCTTCCTAGAATTTAATGAAAATGAATCCACAACGTACCCAAACTTATTAGACACAATGAAAGTGCTAAGAGGAAAGTTCATAGCACTAGATGCCTACATAAAAAAACTTGGAGAAATCTTAAACAAGAAATTTAACAGCACAGCTGAAAGCTCTAGAACAATTAGAAACAAATTCACCCAGGAGTAGTAGACAGGAGGAAATAATCAAACTCAAGGCTAAA
Source organism: Sigmodon hispidus (assembly GCA_004025045.1). Lineage (NCBI taxonomy): Eukaryota > Metazoa > Chordata > Mammalia > Rodentia > Cricetidae > Sigmodon > Sigmodon hispidus. The sequence goes on from PVIH01015213.1 coordinate 48,441, forward strand.
ATCAATAAAATCAAAACAAAGAGAACAATACAAAGCACCAATGTATTAAAGAGTTGGTTTTTTGAGAAAGTCAACAAGATAGACAAATGCTTATTCAAACTAACCAATAGGCAGAGAGAGAGAAAGTATCCAAATTAACAAAATCAGAAATGAAAAAGGGGCATAAAAACAAACACCAAGAAAATCCAGAGAATCATTAAGTCATACTTCAAAAGCCTGTACTTTACTAAATTAGAAAACATAAAAGAAATGGGAAGCTTTCTGGACAGGTACCATTTATAAAAATTAAATAAAGATCAGATAAATGACCTAAATAGACCTATAACCCCCAAGGAAACAAAAATAGCCTAGAGCCAGATGGTTTTAGCTCAGAATTCTACCAGGTTTTCAAAGAAATTATATCAATACTCCTCAAATTGTTCTACACTATAAAATAAAAGAAACATTACCAAAAATTTTTATGAGGCTACAGTCAAGCTGATATCTAAACCACACAAAGATGTGACAAACAAAGAGAATTACAGACCAATCTCACTGATGAACATTGATGCAAAGTATTCAATAAAATACTGACAATCCAAATTCAAAAACATATCAAAAAATTATCCATCATGATCAAATAGGCTTAATCTCAGAGATGCAGGGATGGTTCAACAAAGAAAAAAACTGTCAATGTCATCCATCATAAAAACTACCTAAGAGAAAAAAACAATACATGATCATCTAATTAGATGCTTAAAAAGCCTTTGACACAATCAAAAACTCATTCATGATAAAAGTCCTGGAGAAATCAGGAATACAGGGAAAATATCTAAATATAGTAAAAGGCAATACACAGCAAGCCCACAGCCAACATCAAACTAAATGATGAGAAACTTAAGGAAATACCACTAAAATCAACAAGACGTGGCTGTCCACTCTCCCCGTATCTATTTAATATTGGTCTCGAAGTTTTAACTATAGCAATAAGATAACAAAAGGAAATCAAAGGGATACAAACTGTACAGGAAGAAGTAAAACATCATTATTTGCAGATGATATGAAAGTATACACAAGTGACCCCCAAAATTTTACCGGGGAACTCCTACCACTGATAAACATCTTCAGCAATGTAGCAGGATACAAGATTAACTAAAAAAAATATGGTTCTCCTATACACAAATGATTAAAGGGCTAAATAGGAAATCAAGAAAAAAATCTTCCTTTACAATACCTATAAAAAGCATAAAATATTATTGGAGTAACTCTAACCAAAGAAGTGACAGACCTATATCCTATATAACAAAATCTTTAAGTCATTGAAGAAAAAAATTTAAAAAAATATATCAAAAAATGGAATTCTCTCCCATGCTCTTGGATAAGTAGGATAGACATAATAAAACTGGCAATCTTTTTTTTTCCTTCTTTATTTTGTAGTTATCAAGAAAAAAAAACAGTAAAAAGAATTTAAAATGCGGAAGAGTTAACAATAACTATACAGGGGATAGGAATCATAAGCATGGCTTATCAAGGGTGGAAATACAAATACGATTGCTACACATATATTTTCTTTGTGTTCAGCTTTCCCTCTGAATTTTTTTTTTCCATCCCTGTATATCCTTATTCAAGGTCTCTTCCCCCTCCCAACACATCTGGTCATTTTTCTTCTCTGCAACTCCCCATCCCCTCCCTGGGCAGGGAGCAGACAGTCCTATGTTCCCACTGACCCAATAATGCTTAGATCAGTTTCCACTCCTGGCCAAATCCAGTTTTGTCCCCCCTCCCTCAAGAGTGAGTCAGATGTTCCTATAGTTGGACTGGGGTTTGAAGGGTCAGACCAGGGTGTTTCTGATCCCAAGCTGTTCGGTGGTTGTGGTTTGCCTCTTGAGCATGTTTGGCTTTTTTTCTTGTTTGTTTGTTTAGAGATCACTAGTGAGTGAGTATATCCCCTGCTTATCTCTCTGAGTTTGTGAGACTTCGCTCAGGAGGATATTCTCCAAATCCCTCCATTTGCCTGTGAATTTTAGGATATCATTTTTTCTTACTGCTGCGTAGTATTCCATTGTGTAGATGTACCACAGTTTGTTAATCCATTCTTCAGTTGAGGGACATCTAGGTTGTTTCCA
>PVIH01015214.1:0-50577 GCA_004025045.1 Sigmodon hispidus
CTCCCCCTGCTCCTCCTCCCCCTGCTCCTCCACTTGCTCTTACCCTTTCTTCTCTCCCCTTCTTTCATAATTTTCATGCTTTTCTTGACTTAGTCACATATTTTTTCCTTTGACTTTAATTTAAAACTTAAACTGAAACTCATATCTATACTCCTCTACTAGCATCTGTAATAAAGATGTCATTACGAATCCTTTCCATGTAAAGATTTCACTCTACAACCCCCCCACTTCAAGCTTCTTTTTCAGTTCAAAGTGTGTCTTAGCAAGAGGGGGGATGTCCAGCAACTTGCTTTGACTATAATTCAAGGTCAGCATGTTGTCACATGAAGTGCTGATATGCCTGGTTTGTATGTACAAGTTAGCTTGCCTCCAGTCTTCACTAGACTGAATGCAGGAGAGACAAAACTGGGTAAGCTTACATTAAAGTTTTCTAAACTTCTGCAGATGAACATTTCATATGTACACTCTGACTTTATAGCTTATGTTGATCCAATTCTGATTCAAAACTGAGGAACCTCATATCATGACATCCTTGCTGGAAGAATCTTTAGACACAATGAGGGATGGGAAGCATGTTTATGTATGTGAATATATGTGTGTGTTGTGTGTGTGTGTGTTGTCTGCTGTATTTATTGTGTACATGAGTTGTGTGTATGTGTGTGTGTTCTGATTTTTCTTCTTACAAAGTGTCTAGTATTCAGTTATGCCCCATTTTGATAGTGTCATTCAGTTCTCACCATCTCTTAAAGGCTTCAGTTCCAGACACCATAGTCAAATAAGAATTAGCCACTCTCCATGAACCTCACAATGTGCACCAAACTGCAGCATGATTTCAGAAGGTAAAAGCCATATTCAAATCAAGAAATAAAATAAAGCAAAGACACAGAACTCATTACATAAAGTAAAATTAGTATGTGCAATAAGAAAAAATAAAAATCATTTTGATGAAAATAATGACTCTGATATAATTGCCTCTTGTAGTCATTCTGTTATTCAAACAAAAACTTAAAAATAAAATAATGGCCACCACATGAAGTGACCAATAAATAATTTGTTCAAAAAACATACATATCAATATTTCAGTATTTGGTCAACTAAAGAAACTTGTTTCTATAAGTTTACCTGAATCAAGTTGAACTGCAAAGAATTTACAGACAACAGTGTATGATTAAGGGTTTCTGTTTTCTTATAACCATAGTAGAGCAATGAGTCACCTACGTGGACAGGAAATATCCACCTCAGCTTTTTTCAGTTTGTTTGAGTTATTTTTCTTTATCCACATCCAAACCAAATAAGGATCTTCATCTTTCTGTACTTACCAATAACAATTCACAATAACTTATAAAGCTAAAATTTCAATTTCAGATTTTTCAGGGTAAATAATGGATTTCAAATTTTATGCTATTTTTTATTTAAAATTACCAACTAACTTTAAAATGCATGGCTTATTTCCATTTGGCATACTTAGCTCATCTCTTTGTGTGTGAAATGAACCGTATGCATCCTGACTACAGAATTTGTCTAGACCTCTTCAACAATGCAAGCCCCATTATCATGCTTGAACATCAAGACATTGCCAAATTTCTCCATGTTTTTAAACAAATCTTCTCAAATTCTGTACCAATAATTCACCAGGCTCGCAGCACCAACCCCCAGAGATGACTAGGAATGCAGGGTCCTAGAAGACAATTCTAGAGGTTGAGACAAACCCTGGCTTCCCCGTGTGTGTGTGTGTGTGTGTGTGTGTGTGTGTGTGTGTGTGTGTTTGTACATGCACACTTGTGAGTAAGGGTGCTTATATTAAAACCAGAAGGCAACTGCACGTGTCCTGTCTGGTAAGGCCACTCACTTTCCACGATCTGATGCCACTGTTGGTGCAACAAACAGCTAAGTGGTTCTTTCAGCATATCTTCCATGTTCCTCAAGATGCAAATTACAATTTTCTATTATGCAACACATAATATGGCAGATGCTTCTATTAACAACTTTTCTAAAACTATTGCATAAAACATTTCTCAGAAACATTTTAAAAAGTAGAGACATATGTTAATCATCATAATGGCATTGATAAAACGGGTACTTTGGAGTAATCCAGTATAATCTAGGAGTCTTTTTTTAAAAAATTAAGGACCAAGCCCTGTGTTAATTTTCAACTTGATAGAATCTAGAATAAACTAGATGATGAGTCTCTGAGTATACCTGTGGGGGATTATCTTGCCTGCATTAACTAAGATAGCAAGACCCAGCCAGTGTGGGCAGCCCCAGTCCCTGCTGAGATCCTGGAATCTATGGTGGAGAAAGTGAGCTGAAACCAGCACAGAATGTTCTTTGCTTCTTACCTATGAATGTCATATGACCAGCTGCTTCAGGCTCAGACTGCCTTGAATTCTCCACCATAGTGGGATGAGACTATGAGTCAAAAGAAACCCTTTCTCCTTTAGATTATTTTTGTCAGAGTACTTTACTATAGAACCAGGAAAAGAAACTAGGACACCTTCATTACCAACAAATTCCCAGCTTCTCCAAATCCCACTTTAAGTTTCACTGCTAGAAAAAGGCAGGATGTGGCTCTGGCTTCTACAGCTTTCCTAAAGGTTCTTTGGATCAGCAGCTACCCTGGAACTGATCCCCTAGATGGGCTCTGATTTGATGAACCCTACAGTGTTGACTGTCCTGCTTTGTCACTTGCCAGAGGTGAACTTGCCAAGGGGAAGTATGGGTGGAGTCTTGAATCTACACAGCATTCTTCTGCCTTTACATAACTGCCAATAACTTTTACCATCTCTAGTTCCTCTTAATTCCAATGGTAAGAAGTAACCTGCTGAATGATAATCGCAGCATATTAAAACCTGCACTAGATGGCAAGCAGTTCAGTTCACTATTGAAAGGGCAAGAGGGGGAAACATTTATAAATGGCAGGAGCAATAAAAATAAAGTATTTGTTTGGTTCAAATAGATCACCTCTAGTTACAGGGTAATTGGCAATTTGTGACTGGGTAAGGTTTAATTTTGTTTTCCTGGTTCACCATTGGCATTGGCTTATGGAGAAATGCAGGTACAGGAACCATCTCAGTCCATTCAATTATTTTATCAGACTCCTCCCTAAGAAGCCAGCTTTACTATGAGAAAATAAATGACAATGACATTCACCGTAAGGAAATACTATGTCACACAAAGATACTCTGGAAGGATAAACAAGAAAGATTATTAATGAAAGGAGAGAAATGAAGAGAGTAAGAGGTGAAAGGAGTTCCCAAAGCCTTTATAGTGCTTTGCTTCTAAACTATGTCAGTGCATCATTTTTCTTTCCGTGTGTGTGTGTGTGTGTGTGTGTGTGTGTGTGTGTGTGTGTGTGTGTGTGTTTCTCCCATAAGACTTTTTATGGTGACCAATTCCCAATTTCACTACATTCAGACTAAGAAGGCCAATGTAGGTACAGTACGGGCAGAAACAAAGAATGGCAAAACTTCATAGCTTGTGATATTGATGCTACAATGTCAGTGACATGATATGAAGATTATTTTTGTTTATTTCCTATTTGTGTTCCCTGGAGAGAAACCATATGGAGCTCCTGGAAAAAAACTTTTTCTTGAAGCAGACCAGAGTTACTATATTGAAATCTTGCATGGCTTCAGGACAGAACAGAAACATTAGCCTAAACATTAGGCCTGCACACTAAGCTCAATAGCAAGACTAAGTACTATATGTCTTCCTTGTGTAGCTAAGCATGTAATGGATCAAGTCCAGTGACTAAGCTGACTAATAGTTCATTGCTAGATGACCCATCTTGATGCTAGAAGCTGATATCGTTGTGAGCAAAATTTGTTCTCACAAGCTAATGATAATATTGCCCTCAAGTGTTATCATTAGCTTGTGAGCAAAACAAATTTTGTTAATTATCCCCACTCTCCAGTGCTTGTTCACTGAGTAATACTGTCAACAGGCTCCCCAAACCAGGAACCGGAGATTTGGTTGAATTAGTAACACCTCAAAGATCATTTATGGCTGAGGCAATTCTCCTCTGATTTCATCTAATTAGAGAGCAAGTTTATTTCCCTAAATCCTCACTAATATTTTGAGTTGACAAACAATTATGAAACCTTGATAGGGACAATAAACGAGTCTCATTAAAGTTCTTACTTCAGTGGGCTAGCTCATCAGCTCCCTTTGGAAGTGTAAAAATCAGAAGGTGACTATCTGTCACAACAATCATCCCAGAAGCCCCAAGAGATGCTCCCTGGAGTCCTGAGATGCCACCATCCACCAGAACACTGCTCTTACATTTATGGTAAACTCTTAAACAATCAAAGACAGAGACAAATGTTGTTTGGTCCCTATATTGTGAGAGTACTTAAATATTATTAAATCCTATTTCTCCCAATAAATTATAACTCTTACTCCAAAGATGTTATTTCTAAAAGTTACTAAAAAGCACTTTTAAATCGTAGTCAATAATATTTCACATGGAAGAATTCTGAGCAAGCCTGTAACAGTTTAGTGTGTGACCATTCACCTAAGACTATACCTGCAGACATAGCTGTTTTATGGGTGTCCAACCATTTTAAAGTAAATGTAAAAATTGTAAACCCAATGTTGGTGGGAATGTAAGATACAAATACAATGAAAAATAATAAGTAAAATGCACAGAATGGATAGTGGTAAAGAATGGAAGCAAGATTTGAATGGAAAGAAAAAGGAAATTAATAAAAAGAAAAGAAACACTAATGGATGATAGAAACCCTGCTGAGTTTGGCTTCATAAGTGACATGTGACCATCTACATAGTCCATGAGGGGTTCTTCTGGGCAGAACTAGGAATCCTGTGAAAGTCCCAAGGCTCTCAAAACATCACAACCCTGAATAGTTCAACATTGTACACAAAGTTCATTTTATACTTGGTATGTTAGTTGGTATTCCATTTTGACAATGTTTGGGGACAGTAAAAATAGATTCATTTGGGTTCATGGTTTCAGACCATTATACAGCTTGGTCCTGTCTTGAGGCAACAGTATGTCATGACAAGAACCTGTATTGGAGAAGGTCTATTTGCAAATGTAAGAAACAAGAAGGGAGTGTGTGACTCTGCGAGGGCTGATAACTGAGTTTGATGGGGTTGGTGGGGTGCATGATGTAAAAATCACCAAGTATATATATATATATATATATATATATACACACACACACACACATATATATATATAAAGAATCCTACTACCTTTATAGTGCCAGAGCCTGGCAGACAGACCCTTACATGGAGGCCTTTGGAGGGTACTTTCAGACCATAGCCCTTGGCAACATTATTATTGAAGGGGGGAAAAAAGAAGCTTTATTGAACAAATAAGAAGTGAGATATACAAAAAAACACTGGGAAATTATGTTCCTTATTCTCTAAACAAAAGTTTGGGAAAGTCACTTGACATTTGTGCTGGGCAAAAATTAAATGTCACCCACTCCTGCCTTGTGCAATGGTCAGAGTTGGGAAATTGCTTTAAGGAAACTTAAAAATATTAAAGTAGTAATGTACCATAAATATTTTAAGGCAATAACAAATGCAGTAATTTATTTTCAAGTTAATTGCTCACTTGAGATGTGTAAAGTTGCATTTCCTAGAAACCTAAGAAAACAGCTAAGCCTCTTGCGTTTCTGAGAACCAGAAATGCTGGTTATTAACTCAAATATCAGTATAGCAAAGAAGGTCAGCCAGCTCCTTACCGTTCTCTGCATATGAGTACAAATAATGCACTAGCAGGTGTCTGGAGAACTGCTTATCTTCCTACTAACAAAAGTGATAGCTATTAAGTAATGTGTGTGGAATCTGAGTGTCACTGTGTCCCTTACTTCAGTCCTGACCTTTACTCTATGCATCATCCAGTCATTTTTACTTGGACTGATTACTAAACATCTATTTTCCAACTTTCACAGATGTTCAGGAAGTACCAAGATGATGAAGAGTAAGTCAAGATGCCCCACCTCTGTTGGTAGATTTCCTGACACCCGTGGAGCCACAGCAGTCCCTGACTTCAGTGGAACTGGGCACCCTTAATGTAGCAGCATTTATGAATCATTCAACTACATTGTTCTTCTGATTGTTGAATATGAATCCACACACTAATTACCCATAATGCTAGTGAATATGCAACTACATAGAGTAGTTAAGTGACTTAGAGCCTCTCTGATATAAAGGGGTACTTGGATGTAAACTGTGTTGTCCTCAACAACAGCAACCACTTCTAGTTTTTCTTTTCTCTGTATTTTTTAAAACCTAATGAAAATTTTTATTTCATATACACAGCCCCCAAATTCTTTATTTTAATTTTTACATGCCTGATCATTATTGGCATCTTTTATTTTTGATGTTTAATTTCTAATGCTTCTTAGGAGTTTGAATTTTTGATCCCCATATGGGGATGCTATTCTGGGAGGCTGTAGAATCTTAGGGGCAGGGGCCTGGCTGGAGGAAGTTGGTATAAGAGATAAGATGTTGAAGGTTCTATCTATCATCTCCTCACTCTGATTTCTGGCTCACTGTTGTTTGAATAGCATCTACCACATAGTCCTGCTGCTGTGAACTCAGCTACCCACCATGCTTTTTTTGCTGCAAGGAACCGAAACCTTCCCTAACTGTGCTCCAAAATCAATCTCAAGATGTTTCTGTCAAATTTTTGGTCACTGAACATAGGTAAGTAATAGAATAGCCTTACAGTATTATACTAACTTCTTTCTTTTGTTAAAATAAAATTTACTTAGGTAATATGGCATTTTATCTTCCTTCTTAATACCATTGTCTGTGCTATCAATTGCAGAGACAGCCTGTATTAGGAGATGTGGGCATGCCTCATCCAACCTTAATAGGAGAAAGGGGCCTGGTTGATATAATATGCATGGCTGGCTGATATCCATGGGATGTGTGCCTGTATCTGAAGAGAAACAGTGGAGGAGAAGTGGATAGGACTGGGGGTTGGGGAGAGGGGAGGGTTGGAAGAGGAACTGGGAAGAGGGGAAGGGGAAGGAATTTTTGTTAGGCTATAAAATCAACAAAAATAAATGCTTAAATAAATAACCTATAATGAAAAGGTGTGGACACATAGATATTTGTGCCTATCCATGTGTTTAAGATACAATATTAGACATTTATTTATATAAACATAGGCACATTTTAATATAAAGGGATCACACCCAAGACATACTTGTACAACTTGCTATTTTTAAGAATTCATGATGATCCTTAAATGCATGCAATTATATTCTGCCAGCAGATGCCTATAATCAAATGTTCCTTGTGTGAAGCTCTTTCTGACTGTCTTATGTGGACTGGAATCCCACTCTCCTTTTTGTCTTGTTTTTTTTTTTTATTCTTGGGTTTTATCCATCCTGAACCTATTTTCTTATTGTCCAACTCCCTCCACTAAAAGGGTTTTTTGAAAAGAGGAATTGGTGTTCACTGTTAGATTTCCAGCCCATTAAGCAATGCTGGCACCTTGTAGTTATTCAAGACTCATTTTTTTTGTGATATTGTTTTTTTTTTTAAAGACAGTCAGTTGATATAGAGCTATGTTGTATTATAATCGCATTGATCCACAGCCATGCCCACACAGGATATTATTCCCATTCTCAGATTTTGTTAATCCAATAGCTCATCTTCATCTTATTTCTCTGAGAACATCCTGAGCAAATTATCAGCTTATATACTTTGCTCTTTTGGCAGTTAGGGTTGTTTTCTTATCTATATATGGGAGCATCTTAGATGTTCTTGGCAGTGATCCTTGAACCTTTCAAGTTAAAAACAAGCATATTTTTTTCATTTGTACACTATTATTTAATCATGGGAGCCCGAGTGTTAGCCAGCCTCAGTGAGTGTGGCTCTTGGTACAGAGCAAAAGTTCTGTAGATTTAATCTCACTACAAATCACCCTGTTCCATATCATCTGGGGCTTACAAAATTGTCTGTCTGCAGGTATTATTTGTACAGCTTCCTCTGAACCAGCAAGATTTCCCAGGAGCTACTCAGGACATTTTTTTTTTTCAAAAATCTTGCCAAGAAACTCAGTGTGGAACTAGCTGATGCTCATACTTCATGAAAAGCCAAGATACAATATCGAAAGAAGGACATTCTGTACATGCAGATCTTGTCTTGTTTTATTCTCAGATTTCTTTATCAACCCAAAGCACACAGACAAATTCTCAGAGAGGTGGCTCCTTAGCCTGTGTTTCCTTTCAGTCCCACTCTCTGACTTCCGTTATCCATCTGCTGGGCAACAGAAGTTCTGACTTACAACATGCCAAGGAAAACCCAGGGCTAGCTGAATGCTCAAAGCTAACAACTCTGGACAATCCTGCCCCCCTTGTTACTTGACTACTGAGAATTTAATGTATTTTTCTTCAAATCTGTTTATATAGGATTATTTTATTACAATAATTTCATAATTAAATATTATATAAGAGATTAAAATTTGGGTTAAAATGATGATGATTTGCTTCCGTGAAAATCTGATTGCTCTGAATACACTTGGTAAATTAGGCACTAAGGGTTCTCTTATCAAAATTCGGAAAACTACAAAAGCAGGAAATCCCTAGAATGGCCGAAACATAAATGTACATACACTTCAAGATTGCATCATAAAAAAAAGTCCTGGCTCTACATCAAGACTATTAAATGGCTACACCTCTACATGTATCTTTTTTATGATTTCCTGTTGTACCAAATTTTCCCACTGGCCCACTCTATTTACTTAAAGAATGTCCTGTGGGCCAGCTGCAGCGCCAGCAAACTGTCTTCATTCATTTTGTACAGCAGTGACAGAATGCCCGGGACAGCAATTTATAAGAACAGAAATATATTGGTTTTAAATCCTGGAAAATCTAATTCCAAGACCCAGTGGGCTTGGCACTGGGCACGTTGTGTCCTCCAAAGAGAGAGAAGGCAATGCTTCACATGTTAGAAACCAAAAAAGCCGAGACTTCATACCCAAAGCACCCACACACAAGGTCTCACCTCTCTGGAGCTTTACAATGAAAGATAAACTTGAACATGCCTTTTAGAAAGGACAAAATGGCATGAGGATTTGTGGAGAAGAAAGAATGACCTGATGTGGTGGGAGGGGAAAGGGACCTTGAATAAGGATATACAAGGTTAGAAAGTGTGACTTCTTTGTTAATAATAATAAGGAAAAAAAAAGCAAGCTATAACAATCATGCTGATGCATCTGTTCCCTCTGATAATTTCTCTTAATTATTTACTCTATTTATTACTTGGTCTTTCTGACACATTTTTATTGCACTTTGGACACAGTAATAACTAAGATTTTAAAGTATGAATTGTTTTCCTTTATGAAGTAGTGAGTTATATTGACCTGATTTCTTTTAAACGATGAATTGACCTGTCTGGTTTGTTAGGGCCTGTGTTGCTTTTAGCTTTGGCAGTGTATCATGTAATAAACTACTCTGTGCCTAGACTGGCAAAAAAAGAAAAAAAAAAAAGAAAGGACAAAATTCCAAGCATGGCAGGGATCTTGTTGGAAATGGCAGGGTATGAAGCCCATTCAGGAAGTACCAATGTTGGGAAGACACCTGGATAGCTGTACCTGTTTACATATCAAAAGCACCAGTGTGCTGGAAAGGAGGCTCAGCAAAGAGGAGCACTTGTTAAGAGTCAGGAGGACAGAGTTCGGATCCCAGCACCAATGTAAGAAGCTGGGCATTCCATACATGACTGTAACCCAGTGTTAGAGAGGGGAAGAGACAGGAAGATGAAAGTGATTGCTGGGTTCCAGCCTGTGGTGATATATAGTGAATAAAAATAATCTGGAGTATCAGAGTAAACCACAGGATTAAGCCGGGTCAGGGAGTGGTGACCCACACCTTTAATTCCAGCTTTAGGAATGTGGAAAGAGGAAGTTAGGAGAGCTGGGTGGAGCAAGAAAAGAGGGTCTTTCAGCTTTCCCAGAGACATTCCCTTCCCTTTTGGCTGAGGACTCATAAGCATTCTGTTGGAGGATTCCTGGAGACAGGTCTGACGTGTTGGCTGGGTAGCTGTGGTTTGTTTCTGATATTCCAGCTTTTCCCCATTATCTGGCTCTAGGTGTTCCTTATATGCTAACTAGAGTTCCTGCTATAGTGGTCTCAATAGAAACATGAGTCCCAAGGTGACCACGGAATAGATGGAGAATGAAAGAGGAGGATACTGTATACTTGACACCTTCTCTGGCCCCCGTATGCATGTGCAGGAGTACACCTGGGCATAAACTCATACACAAACAGACATATACACACACATAAATAAATATTTTAAAGGAAAAATAGTAAAGCACTGGTCTATGGGGCATTTTCTCTGATTGCATGAAAGGATGTTAAAATGAATACAGGTAAAGAATTTGCTACACATGATTTAGCAACTTCCAGGAATTTCTTTAAAATTTGATAGTGGCAAAAGTTCAATTTCTTCTTCAGAACTGATGTTTTTACCCCATTAACCATAATAATCCTATTTGTTTTCTCAGCGGACACACACAGTTTCAGGGGGATGTCAATCCATCATGGAGAGATGGCATGGCATGGCTCTGTCACTGGTGTGAAAACATGGGGGAGTTCCTGATGTGACACACATCAGGGAGTAGAGAGGACTGGCCAGAACCAGAAATAGACATCACCTCCATCATCCTGGCATTGGTAACTGCCATCCAGGCTGCACTTCCTAAAGGATGCACAGCCTTCAGATTAGAGCTAAAGGCCAAGCATTAAAAGACATGAGTCTGGGAGATGAGCAAGCCAGGTGAGGCCCAAGCCATCTGTTAATAGTTTTTATTCTCCATGTTTCCCAAGGAAATGTAAAGAGGACTGCAGTAAGGAGCTTCTGTGTCCAACCTCAGAGGACTTTGATTCATCTCTGTCACACATTTTTGCCTATTTGACTTGCATGTCATCTAGTCTAGTAGATTTATTCTTTTTGAGTGTTTGCTAAAATCAGTTCAGCTTCAACTCCCTTCATAAGATTTGTGAAAAAAAAAAGGGGGGGAGAGAAATTGAGAGTCACTTACAGCCCAGTATTACAAAACTGTATTCAACCTTTTCTGTCCTGAGCCAAGCCCAGATTCTCCTATATGTCACATTCTTCCTTAACTATTTCATCTTTATTGTGACACCGATTTTTTTTTAAGTTTTCTCTTAATCTCTCAAAATTCAGAATTATACCTCTGTTTTTTGAGCATTTCTTGGCCTACTTAAAGCAAATATTCTTTCCTCTCTAAAGCTCACCAGGCAGGGCAGGGAAGCATTTCCAAAGACATATTCACATTCAGCTGCTTGGAGCGATCATTTGTGTATGTGGCTCACAGGATTGCTTTCAGTGAAAATAATATCTATTACTTGGGTGTAACAAGAAGTTTCTGGCCCCATCGGGTAAGAGGTCCAGACCTGCCCGTGGCTACTTTCCCTCCCAAAATGACTCAAATGCTTATATTAATTTTATGCTGTTTGGCCTATGGTTCAGACACATTGCTAGCTAGCTCTTTCATCTTAATTCAATCCACTTCCGTTAATCTGTCCTGCAATGTGGCTCACCTATTTTTTTTTTTTTTTTTACTTTATTTATTTATTTATTTGCCTGGAACTGGAACTACAGACAGTTGTTAGCTGCCATGTGGGTGCTGGGAATCGAACCCGGGTCCTCTGGAAGAGCAGAGGGTGCTCTTAACCGCTGAGCCATCTCTCCAGCCCCACTCACCTATTTTATTACATCTTTCCTCCTGAGCGGCTGGATCATTTCTCCCTGACCCGCCCTCCTCCTATACTCCATGCTCTTGTCTACAGTTATGGTGCTTGCCACAGGCCAAAACAATTCCTTTATTTAAAGAATGATATTCACAACATATAAAAAGACATCACCACATCACTTGGGTCAACTGTAGAGCATACTGATCAGCTGATACTATATTAATGAATGAAGAAATATATGAACAAATTAGTCAAATACATAGGATGAGAATTTTCTTTTGTTTAATTACAAAAGATAAGTGAAATCACTCCTCTGTCATTTTTATTTATTTGTTTTTCTTCTTTCCTGGCTTCATTTACTACTAAAGGGATTTGGTTTGATACCTAAAGAAAATGTTCAAAATAGGTACAGCAAGGAAGTATTGTGATGTGGGGTTGAGTATAGATGATGTATACATGAGGAAGATATTTCTGTTTAACTGGGATGATGCTACTCACTACAGAGCTTCTGGTGTACACTGTCTCAGGACAACCTGCAGGGAAGCAAAGGAACATTTAGTCTAGTACAGAGACATCCAAGGAAAGGACTCTGCTATGCAAGCCAACACATCTGACTGACCTTGAGATGAAGGGACAGATCTGTGGTGAGCACCATCGAATAGCTTGGGTTCCCTCAATAGAGTGAACTTCATGGACAAATGCAGAGGTCACTTTCCCTGGACATGGTACTAATTAATAAAATCACTTTGTTAATTAAAGAACTATATAAAGTTATCAATTCTCTTACCCCCTTGTTCCGATCAATGCTGTCAAGGAACTAACTGAGTGTTACATAAATGTCCTTTAAAAATCTCCATTAGATACATAAATAGTAAAATGAAAAAGGTAAACTTAATTTTGGTAATAATAATCTAACCAAATATTCCTAAAGTAATATCATTTTAATACTTAACTCATATTTATAAAATTATTAAATATATTACCCATTTGATATACTAAATCCTTGAAATCCACATCTCAGTTTGGACTGATGACATATCAAGTGTTCAGCAGCCATGAATGACTGATGATGTTAGAAAGGGAATGCTTTGAGTACTGAGAATGTAAAAGTGGTAAATTATCTGTCAGTAATGAAAAACAGTTGGAGCTTTGTAAATCAATGTATCAGCCTTATATTACTGTTCCTTGAATTTTGTGATTTGTACTAGGTCATTTAATTTCTCCTAACCTTTCTCAATAAGGCTATGTTGCCAAATAACCTTCCCAATTTGTTAGGATGAATATAAGATAAGAACCAGTACATCCCTGGGTGACTACAGGAAACTCAACAAGTAATAATATACTGATTGCATATAGAGATAGCACAAGCCCAGCACCAGCACTCTGTGGGTAAGAAATCTCCATAAAGCAAATTACATTATTTAATTTTACACTGTTTTTGAAAAATTATAATGTGGGAGAGAAAGATTATCATTTCACTGTAAGCTCCTGCTGACTCTGCAGTATGTCCATCTATGAGATTGCATTACTTCTCTGATAATTCACACAGAAATATCTGCATGTCATCAGCTTCAAAAGGAGTCAGTCATTCAGAATGGACTTTTCATTATTTTGTCAGCCAGACATGGAAGACCAGACATCTTCGCTGTGTTCTAACAAAAGGTGAGCAAACTAAGTTTTCTAGAATGTTTTCCTTAAAAAAAAAAATGAGGTTGCCAGACAAACTGATAACACCAAGTCGTAGAATAAATAGGAAATACAGAAGATCACAACCTATAGCAAGAACCAGTACTGAAACAGAAAAATTGTGATTAATTCAGTTGCAAATCCAATTTGAACAAGTCTAAGAGACAGAAAATCCAGGAAGACACAAGGCATATTCTGCAAGTTTTGCTTCCAGAGGTTTTGTCAGGTTCTCATACTAAATATTAGGTAAAAGTTTTTTGTGTGCATCCAGCAGGAAGAGAAAATACTAGACCCCATGCCAACTTATAGACTATTGACATTGCCTTTGATTACCTCCCAGAAATTAAAGGTAACACCTTACTGCTGAAGACACTTCACATTTTGGATGGAAGACTTGGAGGAATCAAGGTGGAACTGGGTTGAAAACCTCCTCCAATAGGACTAGCTTTCATAGATACAGATATGCAAGCTGCCAAGGAGAAAAAGCAATCAATAGTGCTACCCAGCTGTAATGCCCATAAACAACAATGTATAAAATGTCAAGAAACTCCAAATGGTGCAATAATGACATTAACATTCTGAGAGTAACTCATGGCAGACTAATTTCGCTAAAGGCTCACTCTAGAGGAGGGAATTTATTCTTGGTACTACAAACCTAGGCCTATCATTGATGAAGTCATGGACCGCAGAGGAGGCCCTACTACCACCACTTCACTAAACCAGTACAATTTCTAGCTGCATTCCAAATCTTATCCTTATAACCACAAATTTGTCTAACTCTCATTCCAATCTCATGCATCATTAAGAATTTTTTATTTTTGCAAAACATGAAAATCATTACAGAAAGTGACAAAAAGTTAAAATATATAGAATAATTGACAGAGGGGTGGGTGCCCAGCCCCAGTTGACATATCTACAACAACTTCTTTTTTTTTTCTTTTTTTACTTTATGTACACACATTTATTTATTTATTGAGTAATTTTTTATTTAAATTTTTTTAAACCATACCCACTGCTGCTCCCCCTCCCTCCCCTATTTATGATTCTCCCTCAGCCTCCCCCTACCCCATTGATTCCCCAGGGAGGGCAAAACAGCCCAAGGTAAATCAGTTCTGTTTGGCACGTCCAGTTGAGATAGGTCTGAGTTCCTTCACTGTATCAAGGCTAAGTAAGGTGCTCTTCTGAAGGGAATGGGCTCTGAGAGTTCATGTACCAGGAATAAACTCTGGCCCCACTATAAAAAGCTCCATGAACTGCCTATGCTGCTCTCCTGTCATCTACGTTTGGAGGGTTTAGTTTCTTTCCATGAAGGTTCCTCAGAACCTCTAATAATCCAATTAAAAAATGGGGTCCAAAAAAATGGGGTCCACAGCTAAGTAGGAAATTCTCAACAGAAGAATTTCAAATGGCTGAAAGGCACTTAAAGAATTGTTCAACATCCATAACCATCATAAATAATACAAATCAAAACAATTCTGAGATATTATCTTATACCTGTGGCCGAGACCAAAAACACAGATGACAGCCTGTGCTGGAGGGGATGTGGAGCAAGGGGAACATTCCTCCATTGTTAGTGAGAATGTAAACTTGTATAGCCACTCTGCAAATCAATATGGCGGTTCCTCAGAAAACTGGGAATTAATCTACCCAAGGATCTAGCAATACCACTCTTGGGCATATACCAAAGGACACACATTCTTACCCCCAAGGAAATCAGCTCAACTATGTTCATTGCAGCATTATTTGTAATAGCTAGAACCTGGAAACAACCTGGATGCCCCTCAATGGAAGAATGGATTTTAAAAAATGTGGTATATTTACACAATGAAATACTATTCTGCAGGGAAGGAAAAATGATATCCTGAAATTTGCAGATGGATCTAGAGAGTATCATCCTGAGTGAAGTAACACAGACACAGAAAGATAGGCATTGCATGTACTCACTCATGAGTGAATTTTAGACATAAAGCAAAAGATAACCAGGCTACAATCCACAAAAAGCTAGGTAAATTGGGATCATATAGGAAAGCAAGCAAGGGGAGGTGGGAAGAGATGATGAGAGATTGAGATGGTTGATTGGGAGGGGCAACACACAGAGAGAACAAAGAAATAGATATCTTGATAGAGGGGGCCATTATGGGGTTAGAGAGAAATCTGGTGCCAGGGACACCCACAGATGTCCTAGCTAGGATTCCAAGCAATAGTGGAGTGGATGCTTAAATAGGACTTCCCCTACAATCAAATGAATGATCACCCTAATTGTCATTATAGAATCTTCATTCAGCAATGAATGGAGGCAGAAGCAGAGATCCATAGATAAGCACCAGTTTGAACTCCTGGTCCAGCTGGAGAGAGAGAGGGGGAGAGAGAGTATATGAGCAAAGGGATCAGGATCATGAGGAGGAGACCCACAGAGACATCTATAACAACTTCTACATGTATATATGACCCGCCTCCCTCTCTGCGCTCCGCTTTTGTCTCGTCTCCGCTCTGCTTTTGTCTCGTCTCTGCAGACCAAGCCCCTCCCGCACCTGTACAATCCGGGATTTCCCGCTACATACATGTAAGGCTTAAAGAACATTTCAGAAGAGAAGGGTAGAACAAGTATAAAACCTAGAGGGCCAGGATAGGGTTTCTGCTATGAGAGTCTTCTACAGGTGACAAAGAAGCTGTACCCAGGAAACCTAAATATGGTTACCTAACCAAGACTTTAAAATTGACGACACAAATTGACACACCAACAGGGATGAAGGACATCTCAAAAGGCTTCACCCCCAGAAGAAGATGTACAGCAATTGAAAGCCGTTAATTTGAGAGAGAGAGAGAATCCATTTTCACAATTGACAAGCCCTTGATGGGTTAGTCAGTCCAGAGAAGTCAGTCTTAACTACATATTAGCAGTACTAAATGATCTCAGCAGGTTGGTTTATATATGCAAGTGCATAACAATAATAACATAAAAACAAAAGAAAATGAATTTGAGAAGAATCTGGGAGACCCAGGAGGAACTGGAAAAAGAAGACAGAAAACAATAGAAATACAATGCTCATATATGAAACTCACCCAACAAATAAATAAAAAGCAAACTAAAAAAAAAAAAAAAAATACTTCACTAGAAAAAGTGCCCAAGCATCCTGTTCTTGAAAAGATCTGCCTCTAAAAGAAGCTATTTTCCAAAGCTGAAGCTCAAGGAGTCACATGAGAACCCAATGTAACTGGGGGAGAAGATGAAGCTCCATGCCCTCCTCAGTCTTCTCTCATCTAAGACAGAGAGCAGAGGTACAGTGAGGTAACCTGAGAAGAACCCTGAAGTTTACCATCCAAGAGCACGGGCTCCCCAAAAGACTGAGACATCATTGTTCATTCTAACCTCTTCCAAACCTTACCATTGCATTCCTAAAAGACCTCTTTTTTGTCACAAGTCTTTAGGATGTTAAAGTTGGCTCTCCATGGTTAAGAATATTGACTATTCTGTCAAAAGACCTAGGATCCATTCTCAATACCCATAATAATGACTTGCTCTGTAACTTTACTTTCAGGAATCTAACACTCTTTTTGTCTTCCACAGGTACCAGGCACACACATCGTCCACAGACATATATGTAGAAAAAACACTCATACACATAAAACATTATTTTAAATTCCAAAATTATAAAGAAAAAAGACTGAAAAATAAAACAGCTCAGAACAGGGTATCCAATGACTGTGAGTCAACCACAAAACGTAAACAATGTATGCATAATGTGGTAGTTTGAATGAGAATACCCCCCCACAGGCTCATATATTTGAATGACTATTCCTAAAGTGGCTGGATAGTTGTGGAGGTGGTTAAGAGATGTGGCTTTCTGTTTTTGTTGTTGTTTCATTTATCATATCTTTTAAATATAGAATCACAATTTTAAAATTTGTGAATATACATTTGTATTTTAATTGGGCAAGTCCCCAAAATAATGTTTGATCATATAAAAAAAAAAAAATCTTTAAAAGAAAAAACTGAAGTGGCCACATTTTTTTAAAAAGTAACACAAACAGATGAAAAAAACCAAAAATATACAAAAGCAGTGATCATAGGTACACATGGCACATAGTTATCATAAACATACATGAAACATGTGTTATTCATCAGAGAAGATGCTCCCAAGAAGACAGACAAAGCTTCATTTAGTTATTCCTTTTTTTCATTCAAGAGATTTATTGGGAGGGAAGGGTCCAGAAGAGTGTGGCTGCCTCAGCCCAGGATGGGAGAGGGCAGCAGGGAAAGAGCAGCAGGCACAGGGTATAGGGCTTCTTGTGAGTGAGATTATCCAGGGGGAAGATTCCAGGGTGGGGATTGGTCAGATTTTCAATCCCTGATTTAGTTCTGCTTCCAGGGTCAAAATATGTTTTATTATTATATATATAATTTGGTGATATTACATCATACACCCCATCAAACTCAGTTATCAGACCTCTCAGATTCATGCCCAATCTTACGATCTCCCCATTTACAAAACCACACATTCATGCTGCTCATTTACTTACTGGAGCTTAATTAAACTCTCTGTGGCCAGACCCTTAAAGAACACAAGTCTTTCCACACCCCTGCCAGAGGCCATCAATGTAGAAGTGAGGCATCATGTCATTTAGCTATATTCTATCCTTGAGTTCTTGTGTACAATGACATCTCTCTCTTTTTATTTTTTTTAAGTCCACCAATGAGTGAGTACATAACCTGCTTCTCTTCTCTCCCAGGAAGATATTCTCCAAATCCATCCATTTGCCTTCAAATTTTAGAATATCATTTTTTTTTCTTACTGCTGAATAGTACTCCATTGTGTAGATGTACCACAGTTTGTTAATCTATTCTTCAGTTGAGGGGCATGTAGGTTGTTTCCAGGTTCTTGCTATTACAAATAATGCTGCTATGAACATAACTGAGCTAACACTTTTGAAGTGCGAATATCCACCTTTAGGGTATATGCCCACTAGTGGTATTGCTGGATCCTTGGGGAGATTGATTCCCAGTTTTCTGAGAAACTGCCATACTGCATTCCTAAGTGGCTGAACAAGTTTACATTCTCACCAGCAATGAAGGAGTATTTCCCTTGATCTGGAACCTCTCCAGCAATAGGCTGTCATGTGTGTTTTTAATCTTAGCCATTCTGACAGGTGTAAGGTGGTATCTTGAAGTTGTTTTGATTTGCATTTCTCTGATGCCTAAAGATGCTAAGCAATTTTTCATGTGCCTTTCAGCCATTTTTAATTCTTCTGCTGAGAATTCCCTTTTTATTTCTGAACTCCATTTTTAATTGGGTTATTAAGGGTTTTGGGCTCTAGTTTAAGTTCTCTATATATTTTAGAGATCAGTCCTCTGTCACTTGTAGGGTTGGTGAAGATCTTTTCCCATTCTGTAGGCTGTTGTTTTGTCTTATTGACTGTGTCCTTGAACTTACAGAAGCTTCTCAGTTTCAGGAGGTCCCACTTAT
Organism: Sigmodon hispidus; assembly: GCA_004025045.1. NCBI lineage: Eukaryota > Metazoa > Chordata > Mammalia > Rodentia > Cricetidae > Sigmodon > Sigmodon hispidus. The sequence continues at coordinate 18,860 of PVIH01015214.1, forward strand.
TGATTGTTGTTCTTAGTGTTTGTGCTACTGATGTTGTATTTAGGAAGTGGTCACCTGTGCCAATGCCTTGGAGGGTATTTCCCACTTTCTTTTCTATCAGGTTCAGTGTGGCTTGGTTTATGTTGAGATCTTTGGTCCACTTGGATTTAAGTTTTGTGCAAGGTAATAGGTTTGGATCTATTCACATTTTTTTTACACGCTACCAACCAGCTATGCCAACACTATTTGTTGAACATACTATCTTTCTTCCATTAAATATTTTTGGCCTCTTTGTCAAAACCCAAGTGTTCATTGGTGTATGGGTGAATGCCTGGGTCTTCAATTTGATTCCATTGATCCACAAGTCTGTTTTTATGCCAGTCCCAGGCTGTTTTTATTACTGTTGCTTTATAGTATAATTTGAAGTTGGGGATGGTGATGCCTCCAGAGGTTCTTTTGTTGAGCAAAATTTTTTTTGGCAATTCTGAATTTCCTGTTATTCCAAATAAAATTGAGTATTGTTCTTTTACGGTCTGTAAAAACTGTGTTGGGATTTTGATGGGGATTGCATTGAATCTGTAGATTGCTTTTGGTAAGATTGACATTTTTACTATGTTGATCCTACCTATTCAGAAACATGGGAGAGCTTTCCATTTTCTGATATCTTCTTCAACTTCTTTCTTCAGAAATTTAAAATTTTTGTCAAACAGATCTGATACTTCCTTGGTTATAGTTACACCAAGGTATTTAATGCTATTTGCAGCTATTATAAAGGGTGATGGTTCCCTTATTTCTTTTTCAGCCATTTTATCTTTAGTGTATAGGAGGGCTACTGATTTCTTTGAGTTAATCTTGTATCCTGCTACCTTGCTGAAGGTGTTTATCAGCTGTAGAAGCTCCCTGATAGAATTTTCTGTGTCATTTATGTATACAATCATGCTTTCTAGAAGAGATGTATCACTGTGGGTAAGCATGGAGGTTTTAAAAGGCTTTTAAAATAGTAACTGAAAATTGCCTAAATTAATGTGAAATTCTAAGACACAGACCTCAAATAGAATATTTATTTGCATTTACTCCTCGGATTATATTTATCATACACAAACATTAGAAAAGCATGGCTGGCAAGATGGCTCAGTGAATAAACACACTTGTCTGATAATTTGATTTTGATCCACAGGAGTCACTTTAGAAGGTAAAAATTAGTTCCTGAAAGTTGTTCTCTGATATCCAAGCATATTGGTACAGACACACCCCCACACACAGAGACACACAGACACACACCCACACATACAAACACACACACCCACACACACAAACACACACACACAGACACACAGACACCTCCCCCCCACACAAACACACAGAAGCACCCCCACACCCACAGACACACCCCCACACAGACACACCCACACCCACACAGACACACACATGTACCCACACACACAGACACACACACACATACCTACACACACACAGAGACACACACACAGATAAATACTTTAAATTTTATTGAAAATTTAGAGAAAAATGTCCTGCCTATAAAATACTAAGATAAGAATTATATCCAACTTCTCAGAAATCATGCAAGTAAGAATATAGAGTGACATATTTAAATTGATTTTTTTAAACTAGCAACCTGAAATTATTAAAAACTGTGAAGGCATCCTTCAAAACAGAAGAACAATTACTTTGAATATATTTCAGGGAAACAAAAAACATTGTCAAAAGACAATTTCCTTCCTAGGGAAGAAGGAGAACAGGGTGCATTTGTTGGGTGGAGGTGGGACTTGGGAACCACAGAGCATGGCTGTCTACTAGAAAGATTCAAGATCAAAAGAGTGACAAGAGGTTCATGGAGAGAGCACATGATGAAACACAAAGTACTACTACTGTGTTAGAAGAAAGGAGCTTCTGGTCCCTGGGAAGCCAAGGAGTCTGTGAGAAAAGAAACTCCAGGGAAATGGCACAATGGTTAGAATAGTCAGAAAGCTGGAAAGGGTTAGAAACATTCTTTTAGAAATAAAAACCTCAATTCAGGTTGCACTGGTGAGAATCTGGGTTAAAATGACTGCACTGTCTGGCAGTTCTAGTGAGAACGGCACCCCGCTTCTTTCATATGCTGTGAGAAGGAAGGGTGGGGGTCTCCAGAGCTGATGAAGGAAAGCCATTCATCAGATAGGAAGCAAAAAAAAAAAAAAACACCATAGTGTTTATAGAGCAATTTTAGGCAGGATTACTTTTAGATTGAGCATGTGAACTGGTACTTATTAAATTTCGTTACAGTCATCATCTTTTTACTATCCATACATCCTCCCATGGTTGCCATTGGCAAAAGCTCAAAAACTGGCTTTTGCCTCCTAAGAATGAGGAAATTCTACAGACCCTACATAACAAATAGATCAGAAAGTACAGATGATAGGAGGGAAAGATTGCTTGGGGAAAATTCTTTTCGTTTAACAAAATGAAATAGTGTTTCTAAATAAATCTAAGTAAAATAGTATTTCCATGGCAATAATTATTTCCTGAGTGTTGCTCTGTTTTCTTTAGGAAGTTAAACTGACACAGATTTTCCAAAAGACATGAAAGTTGTCAGCCAAGTCTAGAACTGTTTCACTAGTTGCTTTCTGAAAGTCAAAAGCAATAGAGTGGGTTTTCCAATGAACATCTCTTTCCTCTTGTGGTTTGGCATGGAACCCTGTCTTGTCCACAATTCCAAAGAGTAAAGCCAAGAAAAACTTCCTACACTGTCCTACCCTATCATGATTTAAAATCTGCATGTTCACTGCAGTACCATTCATGACCAATTTGCCATGGGTCTTGTTGATAGACTTTTTATTAGGACATCTAAAAACATTAGTGAAGAATAACATCTGAACTGGTTGAGTTTAAAGCTTTTCTTCCTCAAGTCAAAGTAAGGGACATCATACACATACAGAACACACACATTTATAATAAGCACACATACCTTGAATGTGAAGACTATACCACATTTCTAGATGTGCCCATAGTTAATATTAAAGGCTGCATATACCTCAAATATGTATCAGATTTGGGCATTACAAAATTTGCCATTGCCAGCTGTAGAACTTGGCATTTTTTTTCCTAAGGGAGCAGCTAATATAAACCATTCAGCCTTGACATTTCCAAAGGTAAATATTAAGTAACTTTGGAGATGATCCTGTTTTGGAAAACTTACCAGGACATTTATAAGTCCCTCTCTCATAAATATTCTCTTAGGGAGCTATGGTATAGAGGAGGCTGGTTTGGGTTCCATTCTCTGAACGTGTATAGACAAATTTTGTAGGTTATATAATAAAAATAGGATGTACAAAAATCTACAATCCTTTATTTTTCCCAAACATTATTGTAGTTCTTGGGCTGTAATTCATTGTAATTAAATCAGCCAGTTTCTTCCAATGTGAACTCTTCATTCTAAGTGATTCTAATTCTCTCCCTCACACTCAGCTTCCCCTGTTACGGGTGTACTCTGCTTCTCTAAACTCAACCAAGAAGGGAAGAAGAGACAGACTACCGATTCTGAAGGACTTTTTCAGCTCTGGCTTTTAACGTGAATATGGCTCTCAAAGTTTTGTTTGCTATACCGTGGTGAGGGGAGCTGTAGGAAACAGGCATTTTGAACAAACTCAGTATAGATGTGTTCATTGTTCCTAGTCTTCTTTTCAATGTCACCCAATTCTATTCATACTGCAAACCCTTTTCCCTGACAAATAAGCTCCTTCTGTGAGGAAGTTATGGTTCATATAAAACCCAAAGGCAGCCCAGCTTACCGTCACCACTTGTCATAACAGAAACACACTTCTTTCTTATACACACACACACACACACACACACACACACACACACACAAAAGACACAAACACACATACAAAAGACACAAAGAGAAATCTCACAGGACAACGCAGCCAGAATATTTTACAGAAAGTCACACATTTTACTGTATTATCTTTTCCAACAAGTGGACATGCAGGAACATTCAGGTGGGTGACTTCAGGGCAGGGCCTGTTCTATCTGAGACACCCTGCTGAGTGTCATCATGCCCAAACCTGTATCTAAGTTTCCCTGATAAATGCTGTTTGTTCCTCCAAATGTAACTCTCCACTTTCTTGTATTGTTGGTGGAAGGAGCAGGATTCAAGGAAGACCTGTGCACTATCAAGACATTTGCAACCAAAAGATGGCTTCCTAAGAAACAGCACTTGTTTTCATATTTTTCTAGAAAATGACTGTCTTGAGCTGAAGAATAAATCCTTAGACTCTGTCCATGTTAGTGATGGATTATTGAAAGTTCTAAAAGAGACTGGACACCTACCCGGTGCTTAGTACTTTATGACCTGAGATTGAGTGAGTTCTCTCCAGAAATCAACCCCCACTGAGCTAACCAGTTCTGCTTATGAAGGTACAAACAGACATGTGCAAATCAGCATGAAATCTCCTTGGGATGAGGATTTTACAGCATTCCTTAGTTAGTTAGTTAGTTAGTTAGACAGTTAGTTAGTTAGTTAGTTAATGTGTATGATGTTTTTTTCATGTGTGTCTATACTCCAGGCCCACAGAGACCTTCAGAAAAGGTAGAAGATTGCCAGGAACTTGAATTACAGATGGTTGTAACTTCCCCTGTGTGTGTGTGGAACTGAACCTGGTCCTCTAAAAGGGGCAACCAGTGCTCGTAACCGGGGGCCATCTCTCCAGTGCTATTCCACACTTTCTATGTGGGGATTTTGTTTTTAAGATTCCATGTATGCTAGCTTCTATTGTCTGGGATTTGAGATTCTCATTCTCATTCTCTCTCTCTCTCTCTCTCTCTCTCTCTCTCTCTCTCTCTCTCTCTCTCTCTCTCTCTTGTGGCTCTCAACTGGTGTACAATTCACGGTGACTAACAAGCAGGACGAGAATACAAAGTGGCCACAGAAATCACTGAGTAGATGAAATAGACTTTAATTCTTTCTTAACCTTTGGTTGAGTCCAAGCTTACAACAATTTTAATGAGTATATGAATCACTAAGGATCTAGGTAAAATATACAGATTCTCATTCAATAAACGTGGGGAGAGGCAAGATTCTAACAGGGCTAGTCTATGTAGAATGTCACAAGTCAATAGGTGCACATGCGGGAAATGAAGGATTTTCTTAGGAGAGTGGTGTCTCAAACATCTTTTAATGGCCAGTGCTGCCAGGGTAGGAAGGGCGACCAGAAAAGACTAGTCGGTGCCAGCAGAGGGCAGCAGAGGGCAAGGTAAATTGTATTGGCTCCCATAAGCAAATTGTATTGGCTCCCATAAGCAGAACTTGACCCAGCAGCACTCAAAATGGAGGAGGAACCAGGAGTTCAGGGAGATGGTAAACACCGGCAGAACTCCTGAGGGTAGAGCTCTGTAGCAACAGAAATAAACATCAAGGGCAGGACAGTCTGGTCAGACACTAAATCGAGCAAAAGCCTGGATTTCCCGGGGAGAACAAAGAAATAGAGGAGTCCATGGGTGTTCTCGAACTTCTATACTGTTTGACAGCGAGTCAATGGTTGTTAATCAGACTTGGAGGGACCTGGAAGATTCCATGTTCATAAACAAATGATGAACAATCAAGGGAAAACAGTGCCTAGAGAGATCTCTGATCACCAGGGAGGTGTGGACCCACATGAGGACCGCTCTAAAACTGCTCTGACTGCAACTCATTGGATGCTTTGAGTTTCTCCAGATTTTAAGGGGTTCCACCAAAGCTTACCTGCAAAATAGCTAAAAGTCAGATAAGACTTAAAGGCTCATAACCAAAACATCGGCCCTTCACCCAACCTTTATCTGCCTCTTCCCAAGGACATTTATTTTGAAGACTTGGGCTCTTTCTGCTTTGCATTCATCTTCACCAGTGTATATATTATAATCTTTATGTTGGTTATTTTTCTCATTACTAGCAAGCAACAACTTAAGAATGGAGAGTTTCTTTGGATTCAGTTTTAAAAGTGATAATATAGTCTATCTCATTGGGGAGGGCATGTTAGCATTCTGTCCCACTTTCTGGAGCCCTGGCCAATAAATCATAACAACACAACGGTGGCAGGAACTAGAGGCATGCACCACATTCTGTCTGCAGTTAGGAAGGAGAAGGGGCTAGGGGTAACCCAGCTCTTCCAGAGAATCCACCTCAAAGGTTTCACAACCTGCCAAAACAGCACCATCAGTTAGAGGCCAAGTGTTTGAGCCAATGGCAGACCATTCAAGTGCAAAGCATAACAAATTTACCTCTTGAGCCACTAGCTATCAACTCTTATACCATAAATTATTAGTTCAATTATACTATCTTTTCTCCTTCATTACTCCCCAAACATAATTTATCTTATTCTTGGTTCATAGTTTTATTCACTACCTCTAAATTATAACTATATAAATATTATTCATCAATAGATCAAGTTACACATAAGTAATATCACTATAATATTTAAGTTCCCATACAACTTTCTGCTTATGATGGAAATAATAATTATGTTTTCACCACTTTATTAAATCAGCATAATCCCTAACTACATTCTAAATAATGTCTTCTTTCTTATAACCACAGATAAGTTTGTCTGCATCCCCCAACAAAGAAAACTTCTTCTTGGAACAGATGTAGAACATTATAGCAAAGCACAACCAGCCAAACAGCAGTGTGTGGAGCCTAGTACCAGTGAATACAGCTGCAAAACTCTCCAACACCTAAGCCTCAGGAAATACCTGAGGGCAGAAACACTACTGGAGCCAGAGGGTCAGGGAGTTTACTGTGAGACTGTCTTCTAGCACAGAAGCGATACCCACCAAGTCTCACCCACAAGACTGCCTAAACATGAGCGGGACAAGAAAGATATAGATATGCCTAAGTGAACTGGAGAGAGAAAGACCACAGAGGACTGAATCCGTCACAAGGAACTACAGAGGGCCTAGGAGCACTGAGTGGGAGAGACAAAACACAGCAGCTACTTATCTAATACCAAATGCCCCTGAAAACAAAATACAAGTCACAGACCGAGCAGGTTATATTTAGGAACATAGATAAATATTCATATATATGCTGCATGTAACAACAATTAATGAAAAATGAGGCTATGAATTTGAAAAGGAGCAGGAAGGATATGTGAAAAGTTTCTGAGGGAGGAAAGCCAAAGGGGAAATGATGGAATTATAATCCCCCAAAATAAAAGTAAATTTAAAAATGTGTATTGTCTTCCATTTCCAAGTTTGCTTTCAACAACTGATGGGCTTTGGCTCAACCTCTGAATTCCCCAAAAAATGTCTTCAGCAAAACGACTTTCCACATGGAGGCGTTTGCCAGACTATTTCTTGGTTGTGTATTTCACACCTGGTGCCACATTTCCTGGAGTCATTGATCTGCTTCCTTCTCTCAGTGGAACATGTGCCTGGTTCACCATGCTCTATCCCCATCCCATGAAAGAGGTTCATTGGTGCTTACGGAACATTCTGGCACTGTGCTCATCTCATATAGAGTCTTCCAGGGATCTCTCCTGAACACTCACAGGACTGATACTCCCTGAGCTTTGACTTGCCTGTGATAGCATGTTCACATTTCTCATATTTAAAGATGAGTCTAGCAAGTGTTTATTTCCTGAACTATTTTAATTATGTCAGGCCATTAGTTTTTGGCTAGCATATTACTCTTCAATGGAGTGATAAGGAGGTTTTTGTTTTTCTAACGTATAAATTGTCTTTCAGTTCAACTGTCTATAGCATTATGTTTAATAAAATTTTAGTTTGCCTTTTTTGTACCAGTTTTCCCAAGTATTTTCTCTTTTAATATTAAGCCTGCCTTTTTTGAACAAAGTTTTCATGACATATATTTACCCTTTGCTGTTCTCTGTTCATTTGGTCTTCTTCTTTTGGGGTTCCAGTAATCACTGGCTCCTCTTTGCTCATCTATGCTGTTTTCACTCTCAAATACGCTTTCTCACCTTCTTTATAGCTTGCCTTTTATTTTCTTCTACCCACTCCTGTTTCTGTTAAGATAATATTCAATTTTCTTCCCAGTATGAACACCTCTGAAAGTTTTAATATTTGTCACATTTATGCCTTTGCTCTTCTTTAAATTTTTCTTTCTTGTGGTTATTTCTGAGTTTTTCTTGTTTCTAATGTTTTTCTATAGTTTTCACAACTTTATCAATTTATTTTTTTCTCTTTGAGGTGTATGACTACAGGTAGCATATTACGGTAGGCATATTTTTTTTTTCTTGAATGGTACAATGGTACAAACTATATTCTGCTTCCTCTAATTTTTAAAAATAATTTTATATGAGGCTTGCCTGCTCATTCTTAAGAGAAAGGGTGAGTTTGCATCATTGGTCTAGGTCCACAACCGTACAATTCCTTCTCTCATGCATTTTCAAGATCCAAATGTACTTGCTAGCATGTTCCTTCACTACAGTTCACAAGCCAGGAGAAGGTGATGTCAGTGCTACCCTGCTGGTCACATGCTACTCCTCCATTCTAAGACTTGTCACCTTGAAAGGCACAGTCTAGTAAGACTGAAGGAAGTGACAGGAGTGAGGATCTAATTCTGCCTCTATAAATACTCCAGTCATTCCCATAGAGATGTAAAATAAATTAATTAAATAAGCCTTAAAAAATTAAAGAAACCAGTCATTAACCTCAATGCTCACATTTTTACCAATGTTATTCCAGACCCACCTGGTCCATTGGTCTTTAGTTTGAGGTTTTACCCTCCTGATTGCTTTGTCAGAGCACTTAACAGGGAGGGAGTCCGTGACACCAGACTTACACAACCCATTCTGCACCTTAGGCTCGGTCCTTGAAATAGAATAAAGAAAAGTCTGTGCCGGTAAGGTGAGACAATATAGACGTTACCCACACATGAAATCGCCTCTGTGGTTTAAGCTGTAAGATGGCATGCCATTGTTTGTTATTTCAAAGTAGAATTATGAAATGTGTGAAACTGTAATTTTATATGCTAACAGCCGTGCTTTTGCCTAACAAGTTTTTCTGTCTTTTTTTCCAACAGAAAATAACTTTCAAAGAAGCACTGATTCCAGCATTTTTTTTCTTACAATATCAGAACCTTGCTGCCTGATACAAGGCCTGGCACATCATAGGCCCTTAATAAGTATAAAATTGGGAAATTAATTAATGTGCTAAATTTGCCTTAAAGCATATTCCATAAAGAATAAGACAAATGCAGGATAATTAAAATTATGATGAGACTGCAGGACTGAGCCTGTATAACAGACTGTCCAGCATTTCAGTTTGCTTTGATTCTAGCTCCAAACACCAATTTGGCTCCTATGTGACAGAGAAGGAAATTGTTGCAACTTACCACTGCCAAAAAACTGGCAAAAATATGGTAGAGCTGACCTGCAAATCTCTGTCCACCAGACTAGAATAGGGAACATTGATAACAGTAGGGAAAGCTTTTGGATCAAGCACAAAGAATCTCAGAATCTTTCTCTCTCTCTCTCCTTCTCCCTACCCCCACCTCTCTCTTTCTTCCCTCTCTCTCAAGTAAACTTGTTCTAGTGAAGCAATTTATCAAGTATTCAGGCTTGCAGGGATGGGGGCTAAATGCACAGGCAGGCTCCGCCCCCAGAGCTATTTATTTGAAGAGGATACAAGAAAAAGAGAAGCAGGAGCCTGCAGCAGTGACCCTCAGGGCAGAAACCAGGAACAGTGGGCTGGGGATGGCCTCCTCTCAGCTTGGGTGTGGATGGCCTCTGTGTGTGTAAATAGCCAGCCCTTCCATTACCCAGAGCCCCCATCCCACCCCCCTCCCGTTAGTGGCTTTGCTGAGAGCAGGTCGAACAATGAGCAGATTAATGAGCTGAAGTTGGGTCGCTCCAGGTTTTCTCCGTCTGCACTAATGGAGGGCTGTCAAAACCACCAATCTGCTTCATCACCACACAATACTTGATAAATGAGTAACATATTTATATCATGAGCTATATGGGGTGGGGCAAAGCGTGCAGGAGGGAGTAAGAAGTTATCAAATATTCACATGCAGACTCATATTTTGGCCCTCACTCACGATATTCACAGCACAATGAAAGGGCGCAGGTGTAGTTTAACCCTCTTAGCTTGTGCCAGAACGCTAAATTCTTTGGAAAGAAGAAAGGATCTAACCCAAAGTACAAACACTTTAATGAAATGGCTTTCTTCAGATGCCATGAAAGCATTTTGAAACATTCAAGTTAAAAAAAAATCCTTATTTTCTGAAAATATAACCTTTTAAACACTAAAGACCTGCCAGACCAAGTCCCATCAAGTAACTAGGCACAATGAGAAGCTTAAAAGGGTTAGGATTAAATTACATTTGTATGAATAATCGTGTTTTTGTTATTCACATCTCAATCCTTAAATGATCCTAACTCATGTACGGAAGGTGTCTTCTCGTCAAAGGACATTTGTGTTCTCAGTGTAGGTCCCAAGGAACCAACAAATTTTCCAGGACTCCATTAGTCTTTATACACAAATAACTAATCAACAGCAGTAATCCAAGTTCTGCATGCCCTTTAACTCTGCCTTCTGTAGAGTTCCTGCAGAAGACCCCTTGCCAGGGGCTTCTGAGTCCCCACAGAAATGTCTCACCTCCAGTGAGAAGTCGTTGCCTGATTATGCCACATGTGCACAGATGCTTTCCCTACCGGCTTTTTCTGAAGAGACACCAATTCCCAAATGTCCTCTTGGCCTTTGCACTCTCTATACCCACTCTTCCAAATCTGCAAGATGTGCCAGGCCCCAAAAGAAGCATGCATAAGAATGTCCACTGGCACAAAGGAAGAGGCCCACTCCAGCAGCCTGTCACACTGTTCATTGGGTCCTAAGCACAGTCCAGCCTGTGCCCTGCATGAGCATGCCCGCATCTGCTCCCCTATCCACCTCAAGTCTAGATAGAGGCACTGGGAATGGAGTATGCACCCCTCTTCATCATCCACACCCCTTTTCCAAGGAAAGTTGAACTTCCCATTCAAATGAACTCTTCTGAGGCCTTCCATACCATTTTGCCAACCATGGAAGGGTGTGGTCTGGACTCCTCACACTAAGTAATCTCAGAGCTTCCTCTCCCTTTGTCTCACAGCCAGGAAGGACTCAGGTTATGCAGAGTTCTCCTCCACATGATTGTTTTCTTTTGACCTTTCTGTTTGTTTGCCAACATCTCTTTCCCCTACACCATATACTTGGCATTACTAAATCTTACCAAAAAATTAAAATGTTTTCTTTTTAATTCTTAGAGAACTTCATATATGTCCTAATCATATCCAGCCCCAGCTCTCCCTTCACCTCCTCCAGAACCCACCCCCAAACAAACTGTTTTTATTTGGTTTTAAGTTGTTTTGTTTTGTTTTGTTTTGTTTTTAACTATTCAAGCAGATATCTTGGTCCTATAGCTCTCACAGTCTCTCATTTCCTCAATGTTCCCTGAGCCTTAAGTGTAGGGGTTATCTTGTAAACATATAAATTGGAAATAAGTGTCCCGTGGTCAGTTTTTTCTGCATTTTGACCCATTATGCCTTTCTGTAAGATCCCTGTCTGTTGCAAAAAAAAAAAAAAAAAAAAAGCTTCTTTGACATGAAGCAAGAGTTGCACTTTCCTGTGGCTGTAAGACTAAGTATTTAAAATGCAGTTTAAATATAATACTGGTTTAGGATACTTGCAGTAATAGGTTCACCTCTAAGTTCCATGGCCTCATCAGCCATGGGTAGTTGATTTAATTTACAGTGTTAGGTAACAAAGTCCCTCCTGAAGTTCTTAAGTTTAATTAGGTAACTATTGATTACCTCCAGATGTAAGTGCCACTACTGCACCTTTAAAAATCTCTTGCCATTGTTGTGATTTGCTGAATAGCAGGACTATTGATTGTCCTTCTCTGCTGGCATCTTGCATGGCTGCCATCTTAATACAACTCCTTGAGGTGGCTAAGTAATTACAGTCACATTTTGCTAATTTATACTAAAAGCTGCTAGCAAAGTAATAATCCTTTTCTTGAATATATGGACTTGTTTTTTGTAGTATATGGCTTTCCTTTTACCATGTAAGTTAAGTATTAATTACAATGGAAAGTGTGATTCAATGTACTCATCAGCCACAATTCACAGTCTTGCCTATATGCAATGCTTAAATAACTTTTGTGACCTTATTCTCATGAGTTGTTTTGAGCACAAGTTTCTTTATCTGTAAAATGTGATGAGCATCTTCCTCATAAGGTTGTTATAAGGAGAAAAGAATGAATATGAAGTAACTTTCAAATGTAAAAAATATAAAAACAAGAACTTCTTAAAACTCAGTACCTTCAGTCAGGCTGCCTCTGACTTTTCAGCCTTTTCTCCATCTCTTGCAATTCTTTCTCTTTGACTCAACACCCTGCATCTTGCTCTTAAAATAAATCTTTCTCTTCTAGATAATAAGAGTTTCTTTAACAGATAACCCAAAATGTCAGAGCTTAATTCAAGAGAAGTTTATTTCCTAGCTGGGTATAGTGGCAAATGCCTGTAATCGTCACAGTTAAGAGATTAAAAACAAAGGAAGATAAGGAGTCAGTTCAGGGTCAGCCTCGACCACATAGTCAGCCCAGACTTACTTGCTTAAACTCCAGTGTAAGCATTTCTACTTGACAAGCTTCCATCCAACTTATGATTTCGCTGCCATTACCATGTGGCTTTCAGGATCAGTCCAAAGAAGAGAAACATAAATAATGCCATGTAAAAGATTCTCAAAGGTCTGTATCAGAGCTCACATGTACAATGTAGTTCACTGACAAGCACAGGGGTTTTTTTGTTCCACCAGCCAATGCACACAGCCTCAATATATTCTTCCTCCAAAATATCCTTCAAAGATAAGGATATATCATTATTATCAAGGTATATCATCTCATTTTTGAAGTCCTTTCAAACATGCTAACTCAAGTTCTGGATCTTCAAACTCCTGGCACATCCAGATTCCATTACACTTGGACTCACTTACTTTCCTTTCAATAAAGTCACAAAGACATTTCTTAGCTCTTTCCTCTCAGGCTCTCTGGCACATTTAAATCTGAAATTGTTTTTCATGAGTAAATGCACCCATTCATTGCTGGCCCTGACTTCAGACCTTTTCATTCTTCTTCCACCTCCTATAAAATCTACTGGCTCCATTCGTTCATCTGCTGAGTTAGAGTCTCTTCAAAATGGTCTTTCTTCCATTTCAATGTGACATGCCTTCCACATCTAAATCCTGGATCAATCACTCACGTTCTCTCTACAGCCATTATCCCAGGTATTTGCGGGAGTTCTGTGGTAACTTGTCTCCAAAGATCAAACAAGCCTTCCTTCCCTCCAGGGTTGCCTAGCTTCTATCAACACTCTTGATAGTCACTTCCCCATCAATCTGCTCTGCCTTGTTATTGAGCTAAGTGGCAGAAGTTTTCACTGCTGTAAAGTTTCCAAGGCTGCCGGTGTGAAGAATCTTGGTTTCAGAGAAAGAACATTCTTAGAGGATTCACCATTTTGTGAGAAACTCAGGACTTGTGGCAATCAGCTTGACATTCCCACCTGTGCTCCTAGCCAACAACAAGCATCAAATGCTAACCATGTGAGTAAGGCCAGTGGTTCTGTCAGATCTCACCAGCCTCAGCTACCAGTTGGCTGAAAATACTTTGAGATCTTGAGAAAGAACCTCCCATTTGAGCCTCTTCAGCCCCTGAAACTCATGAGATAATAATAAAATAATGATTAATAATAATAATAATTTGTTACTATGCTTTGATAGAACTCCTTATACCATAATGAGTATCTATAATAATGTAACATATTGTCCTTCCAGATAATTTTCTCAGTAGAAATGTATTTCCTAGTTAAAGAGGAAAGAACCCAGTCTTGCTAGCTAAAGACATTGACACAATTATTCTTCTTTCCTTCTCTATCTAAGTCAGAATAGTCTTCATCATTCTAGAACCTGAAACTTGTATTCTCAGCATGCTTTCTGCTTTGGATACCGACTCAATAAATGCTTTATGAATAAGTTACTGAATAGCTGAATTATTATGGATTATAAAATTAATTTCTAAATATATGATATAGAGTCATCATAGTAACTTTTGTTAGAAATTCAATGATAGTAGAGGAATGGCTATCATTGAGCACATAGATGCTAGATGCTATACTACTTACAATCATTTTAATTGTCATAGTAACACTGACATGCTACATGCTTCATAATTCACTTATTTTTTTTAAAAAAAAAGCAGTGCTAGGTAGTCAAATTCCTTTCCAAGTATCTCATTTAAACATTTTTATACAAGATTCTTCTGCTTTTAAATTTTTTGGCATATCTCAAATTTTTTTTATCATTTTCTTTAGTGTTTCTCTTCTCTCTTTGTCTTCTCCCTCTTCCATGAATGTCCATAGTAGGACATCCTGGTTAATGGTAGTTGGGAGGCTATGGTCAGTCTTCAAATCTAACCCCAAATCCAAGAGCCATTGGCTGGAGCAAAAAAGACAACCTCAGACAGAGATCCTGCTACTCCTAAAGCTTCTTCAACTGTTCAGTTGTCTGATACCAGAATTTTTGTTGTGACATGGCATTAATAGAGTAGAACCAATGTTTGTTTGTAACTAGCAATCCACAAATGGAGACTTTGTTAAAGAAAGAGTAGTACCAATAGCAATAAAAGTTAAGGTGCTAACGCTGTGAAGAGAAGAGAATGTTTACAAAACTCTGTTCACTTTATATCATGTACATTAGTGTGACGTCATAAAATTTTCAAAATCCATTTCTGCCTATACAGTAATATGAATTCTTGTAACTTGGTGTGTCTTTCATTGCTTTTGGAAATAAATGGAATAAAAATTTAAGTATACTTTGAAGATAGAAGAAAATTAAAGAACTGGATTTAGTGTTAATTGTTTGAATAAGTTTAAAATATTTTAAAATACTGTCCAAATCCCTTAAACTCACCTGCATTTTAAAAATAAATTCCAGTTCCCTTCCCTTCCTTTTGCCTGGAAAAGCCTCTGCTGCCCAAGGCTTTGGGTCAGTTTGGAAATCTATACTCTAAAAACACTAGCAAAGCCCAAAGCCTTTCTCTCTCTCCCTCTGCTCTAAGCAGCCCAGCCAGGGAAGTCTCCCAGTTAGTTCTGCAGAGGTAGCCCAGCTGGCTGAGCCCATCCTTTTGAACAGGCACCAACCTCACTTTTCGTTCCGCTCTTGACAGCATGGAACGGTGTAAACTCAAGACTCCTTCACAGTTATTCATGCAGCTCGGCTTCTGCCCTGTGGACGTTCCCAAGCAGATGTGCAAGTGCCCAAAGACAATTAAATTATGACTCATCCTCCAGAACGCCTGCTAAGGCAGGCTGCCTGGCTGCGAGTGAAAACATTTCAGCAGTAGCTGATCTTTTCCGTTGGTTGAGAACCAAGTCAGACTAGGCATGGCTTTGAAGTTATTTCTGTCTCGGTGGATTAGAGGTATCAAAAGAAGCAGCTCTGCAAACCTTCCAACAAATATTTACAGTTCTGCACTAAACAACCTCCACTATGCTTTAACCTTTACTGCCTTGTGAAACGCCTGCCAGCCTTCTCGCCAAACTCAGGCTCTTGCCAGAGTTAGGAGAGAGGGCAGAAGCTCAAAGGAAATGAAGTGAAGTAATGAAATGAAGGCATCCCTTCTCACTGTGGAGGACAACACCGTCTTTCCATGCTAACCTGGACAGAGAGGTGATTTCTCCTTCTTCTGTCCCATCCAGAGCGCCCCAGGCAGATAGGACCTCTGCCCCTCAGCGATATTTCTCTGGCTCAAAGGGACACCGGCTGCCCTGAAACCAAAGTTTCTAAAGGTGTCAAAGGGTGGCTCTGAGCCAGCCAGGAAGGACACTAAATACCTGCAAACACTGAGTATGTGAACACTGACTTTTTTAGCCACTGAGACAATGCACAGTGACGAACTCACCCCTTTGGAGTTTTGCAAATGGAAATGCTTATCATTTTCTGTTTCTAAAATGATGAAGGAATTAGTTGAAGGGATGCCTTTGACCACTCTTTTCTATTTTTATGATTCTGCATTGTGAACACAAAGAGCCCTCTATATTCAGGGGCGGAATCAAGCCTATCACAGTAGGACCCACACGAGCAGGACCACCAATGGGCACTCCAGGGACTTTGGCTAAGCAACAGAGAAAGGCTGAGCTGGGGAGTAACAGATGCTGTACATTGACATGATAACCAGTAGGGCTTTTCTAGGTCCCTTGTCATCAGAGACCTTCAGAATTTTCTATGAGAGTCTGAATCCCTAGATCATTGACAGAGAGAAGAGCCAATGGTACATGTAACACTATTGACATACAGTCTTCTATTACCTCAGAATAGTGGACTTAGAAATAGACTAAAGCTAGATGAACTTGGTGATTTGGTGACAACGGTCTTGAGTGTTTTATTTATTATTCCTTCATTTATTCATTCATGTATTTACTTATTAATTCAGTCAAAGTACATTTCTATGTAGTGGGCTCAGTATAAAGTAAATTATTGTCTTATTTTCCACTTATTTAATTATTATGTTAACTATCTATAATTAATGTAATGTGATTAATTATATCAATTTATCGTAACTAATATCACATGTTGTATTAATTAATATAATCTGTGATTAAATTATTAGTTAAATTAAACATAAGTCTTACTTTTACCCTAATTACTAAATACACAACTATCCATAACATAGGTTAGAAGTAAACTTTGGGTCATATTATTGCAGATAAAGTCCACACTAGTCATATAGGAAAAAGGAGATCTCTCTTTTGAGAGAATTTAGAAAGTGTGTGCATGAGCTCAAAGCTGATAAAAAATCACTGAGGATGGTATAGAATGTGTGTGTGGAGGGAGGAATGACTGGGTATGTTCTTATAAAACTGATGAGGCTCAATGAGCTGTCTCCACTAGTAAGGAAGGATATGCTCCCTGCCCTAAACACCCGAGTTCAGTCTGTAGGCACCAAATAGTGGAAGACTCCTGTAAATTGTCCTCTGACCTCCATATTCTCCAAATCATCTCCCCTACACAGACACACACACACACACACACACACACACACACACACACACACACACAGAGACAGAGACAGAGACAGAGAGAAAATACTCTAATTTTCAGAGGAGGACTATGGTGTTACCTGACAAAGATTAAGTGATATAAGAAAGTGAGACAGTGGTGAAGTGTAGAACTGAGAACTCCAGTCCCAAGATTCTGATGTTCAGGTGTGCTCAGGTTATAGAATAATGGGAATTCATAAAACAGGCCTTCACTAAATATGATGGCCACTTTAGAAGGGTTAGCCTAACTTAATAGCCAAGACATTTTTTTTTTTTCTATAGTGCTACAGTCACAATGAAGCGTTATAGTAATTCCTGCTAATAGAAATATTCAGTACATGGGCACTAAAGTTATCTAGATTGTTTTATCATCTTATGTGTGTAGGTGCTTTCCTGGTGTATGTCTGGGCACCACATTCATGCAGTGTTCACAGAGGTACAGAAGAGGACATCAGATCTGGGACTGGAGTTACAGATAGTTGGGAGGTGCTTCCCTGGAAATTGAACCTGGGTTCTCTGAAAGAGCAGCCAGTGTTCTTAACTGCTAAGGCATCTCTCCAACCCCCAAATCATCTAGTTTTCAATTCCAAATATAATTTCTCCTATTTCCCAGAATCCTCTATTGGGCTACCATATTTGATATGTGGTCAGGAAGTTCTTTCCTAACACACAAGTCCAAACACAGATTCTTACTTCACTCAACTATTTACAAAGTCATTACTGCATAGCTGCCTCTCTAAAATTGTTTTTTAAGCTGTTACTACATGGATGTTTTCCTTGTTAATAATGTAATAATAGTAATATTAGTATACAGACACTGAGACTTTTGTTTTGAAGCATAAAACACATAACAAAGCCAATATTGTATATATATCTTACACACTTTGAGACTATGAAGTGAGAACATAGTCATAAATCCATGAAACAGCTATTACACTACAATTTGACTATTTCTACTGGTAGAAAACAGTTTCATGCCACATAAGAAGTTTATAGCTTCTTTAGTTTCAGAATTTAGAAACCTGAAATAGACTTAAAATCAAATGTAGTATCATTTTCTGTTTTTAAAAATTTAGAACACACATTTCAAATTTAGCAAATTACTTTAGAAAAACATAGGCTACCAAAATGAAGAAAAATAAATACATTGACCATACAAAGACAATATGTTTTAATAATGAAATAATAGCTCCATATAAATATACCTGAAATTTTTTACTTTTTGCAATTATATATATGCTGCAATATATATGTATCTATGTATGTATCTCATGTAGCCAGGCTAACATTCATCTCCCAAGTGCTTCCTTGCCCTGTAAAATACACATTTTAATATCTGTGTATGTTTTCATTATTGTAGTGCATTGATGTAGAGAAATTAAATTTATTCAAAGTTTATCTACCTTTCTTGTTTGCACAATTCTGGATTTGGTGTCAAAGTTAAAAAAAAAAAATCACCCTCAGGATTACAGTGAGATTGGCCAAACTTTGTTAGTTTGTTAATAGTTAGGGATTTGGCATTTAAACAGCCTTAGTCTCCTTGGAAGTTATTTTGTATTGTGGTGATAAAGAAACAGGTTTCCACCTTTGTGTTCTGCAAGTAACTATCCAGTTATGCCAACACCACTTAGCAAAACTACCATCCATTCCCACTATTTCCCCCACTTAATTACATACACATTTTATAGGCAAAATTAATCTCTCTGAGCTTTCTCTTTTATCTATTCTATTCCTTGGCTGTTCTTATGTTCTTATCATATCCTGTAACAGTTGGTATGGTGAGGTCCTCAAGGTTTCTTTGATTGTTTGTCTAATATGTCTGTGTTCCACATTTTTTCAATATATTGTGGAAACATTCAACCATATATAAAAGCGCATACAATAATAAAACAAGCCTCCATAGATCAATCACCCTGCTTATGGCTTTTTTGTAAGTATCAGCAAAACAGTTGCTATCTTTGTATATGTCCCTGATTATTCCTCAATTAAAAAAGATGACTGATGCCCTGTCACTGTCCTGGGCATTTGTCACCCTGGTTACATATGCATATATTTCTTGACAATACCTGCTATTATTATTTTGGGAAATTTTTATTGACATTGTGGTGCTAATATTGTTGCCTATTTTTACTGTTGCTGCCTACAATTAGGTTTATGAAGTTAATATGATTTATACATGTAGTTCTTGTGCCTGCATTCATTGATTCTGAATAGCCCACTAAATAAGAGGATGTCTCATTGACAGATACTCTTATCTGTCTTTGTAAACCTGTGTAGAAATTCCTTAAGAATAGAATCCTCATGAGTAGAAGTGTTGGTTTATGAACTTAATAAACCTTTGACCATAGATACTGTCTAGTTACTCCCCAGAGCATCCAGACATTTTTACTTTTAACTTTTCAATACTTCACAGTCTCATCTTTCATGTGTTCAACTCTTCAACTTTCCCCAAACTGACCAATTCATTTTTTTCTAAATGAATTAAAAATTCATTGTCAAGTTTTAAATTTTTTCATTGAGTTTTTCAATAAAATTTTTAACTTCAAATATTAATTTGGAAGAATCAGCATCTATGTACTATGGACTCTTCTCATTCCAGAATGAGACCTTTCTAAACCTTCTGCCTCATCATAAAGTTTTATACCTTTCCTTAGTTATGAACAATTCTTAAGCTAATTCATCTGCATTGCACATTTTGTTGCTATTGTGAATAAACTTTTTTCAAAAGGAAAGTTTTAAAATCAAAATTTCACTTTATTCTTATATTGACATTGACTTTAAGCAGATTAGTGCCCCCAAAGATGAAAAATATGTTAAGAACAAATAACTGCACACATCCATAGCATTACCTAAAATGTCAAAAGAAAGGTCAGCACTAAAATTAAATTTCAGCACCATTATAAACGCTGCTGGTCCCTTTCACTTTATCCAACCCACTCCCCAGCTGTAGCTTTTTTCTAAGCCTCTTTTCAGTGGCCCTTTCTGACAAATTTGTCACATGAGTTGATCTAGAATATAGAGCAATGTGCAAAAAGTAGACTGTATCCTCCCAGGCTTTTGGTAGCACCTTGTAATGCCTTAACTAGTATCCCCAGAAGCTGGATAGATGTTGATAAATCATCAGCTTTCACCATAAGCTTGTGGTGATATGTTTTATATTTAATAAAATCAGCCTGGAATATCAGAGAACGGATCCACCCACAGCCAAGCCAGGAGGGTTAGAGAGTAGTGACCTATGCCTTTAATCCCACAACTCCAGAGACAGATCTTTCTGTATTTCTGTGAGTTCAAGGCCTAACTACCAAACAGTAGTAGCTCACACCTTTAATCTTAACTTTAGAATTATGATTCAGAATTGAATCCAGAAGTCAAACAACAGGGTGAAGATATTTAAGGAGGCATAGGCAGATGGTATGATATTCCATAGAAGTGACAAGCCAGGCTGAGGACTCTGAAGATAGCTTTTACTCTGAGAAGTTAGCTGGGTGAGAATTGACTATAATCTGTTTCCTCTCTCTGATATTCCACCCTGATTTTATTAAATATAAAATAGATCACACCATTTGTAGTATGAAGTTTCTGGCTCAACCTTTCTGGCCTAGCTCCTAGGTTCAGACTGCTTTCAGCCCAGCTGCCACTTAGACCCAAATAATCCCACAAAGGCTTATATTAATCTTATGCTCATTGATCTATGGTCCAGGCATATTGCCAGCTAGTTTTTTTCATCTTAACCTAATCTATTTCCATTAATCTGTTTAGCCATGTGGCTTGGTACCTTTTCTCAGAGCAGCATGGTTGTCTTCTTCCCTCTTCATCTGCTGACCTCTACTCTGCTCTTCCTGTTCCCAGAGTTTTCTTAGTCTGGGAGCCCTGCCCATACTTCCTGTCCACTTTCTGGCCAATCAGCTTTTATTAACCAGGAGGAGGGACAAATATTTACAATGTACCAGAACATAATCCCACTATATAAGCTCAAAACTCACTTCTGACTCCAGTGCTTTCAGTCTCATCAGTCACCTGGCCATTGGTATAAGTTATCAACAACCTATGATAAGTCATGGACTATTTTCAATACTATTAAGTGAAGAATATGAAAGGACTTCAAGACATTGTTTTTGCTGTCAAGTAACAGGTAGCTTTGCCATAGAGATAGTTAATGAGCATGAAGAATTAAAGAACTTAGTAGTACAATGAGTATTCTCATTTTTATACTACTCACAGTAACACAAGCAACTAATAGGCATTAGCTAGATAATAGATAGATATATGATAGATATTAGATAGATGATACACAGATGATAGATAGATAATAGATAGAGAGATCTGGCTATATAGGACATAGGTATATAGATAAGCAGTACTAGAGCAGCATTAGAGATATTTTAGTTTGTTTTACTCTTTTAGTTTAGAAAAATACAAAACTATTCTTGCATTATCCTATGTAGAAGATTTAACACAGTGCCATGTGCTAGGTAACAAACAAGCACAGAGGTGACCATTGTGTCCCCTTAGGCTATGACTGTTGTCTCCTGTAATTCCTACTTACTGTTCCTTATGTCTTCAGTTTCCTAGCTGTGATTTGCTCTGCATATCACTTTATAAGCTACTCATCCACATTCTGCACCCCACACCATCACTAAATGCTGAGTTTCAGTCCCATTTAAGCAGTTTCAAGAATGAAATGGATTCTCAGAACTTTGAAAGGAAAGGGGAGGTGGGGGGAGTACTGAGCCCATGAACCCTGGATGCCTGGAATTAACTTCACCATTGTTTTCTAAAATAATAATAATAATAATAATAATAATAATAATAATAATAATAATAAATCCTTCCCCCATGTTTTAGGGTGACACTCAGAGTAACATCCAGTAAGGAAGGATTAGTCTGTCCTTTGTCTTGCTTTGTGGAGAGCTTTAGTAGAGATCTAAATACAAAAGACATATACACAGTCTAGAAGATTAAAAGTAAATCGAAAGCTATTCTGATTCTTTAGAGGGAATTAACAGTATCACGTTCCTTAAGCTTGTGCAGACGGTTTATAGAGCAGTTCCATAAATATGATCTCCTTTAACTCCCCTAACAACCCAGTCAGGTAGACTGAGAAGGTAATATTACTCCTACCAAATCCATAGATCTTAAGGCTAGAAGAGGCATAAAGGCTTTTCCTGAATATTAGAAAACAGATTCAGAGCAGTTAACTAAGGTCATGCAGCTAATGGATAGGGGGATAGAAACCCATGTTCTGATGTCAGCAATTAGGTCTTCTTCTATACTATCTCCATAGAAGGAGGTAAAAGTGTCCATCAGTCCTTTCCATGGAGGAAGACAGAAGTCTTTAGAGCTTTCCATGGTAAAATGTGTATTTATGGCATTAGCTGAGAACTTCACATGAGAAAGCTGAGGTTTGTGTACTCAAGTCAGAGCTGATGGCGTAGTGAACACCTCCTATTCAGTCTGCTCAACCCAAGCATGAATTAGTTCCCCAAGTATCTCACTTGCTCTCATCAACTAATGCCTGGTTCTGAATTCTCAGGATCCCTGAGAAAGGAGGCCATTTCTCAGACCAACTGTGATGCTCAAGATCCAAACAGTTCAAAAATTTAAAAGCCTAGTTATCCTGAGGCAGTGGTGCAAACATATAATTCCAGTATTTATGTGGCAATGGCTAAAGCCAAAAGTTCAAGGATAACATAAAGTACACAGTAAGTTTGAGACCAGCCTGGGCTGCAAGTGATTCTGTCTCTAAATTAATTAATTAATTAAAATAAATCATTCTCACAAACTGCAACTAAGAAAGAACAAAATTTTACAATCTTTCCAAAGTCAAAGCCATGGGAGGTATTTCCAGAACATGGATACCTCTCCAGTCCCAAACTCTGCAGACCAGTCTTTGAGCACATTAGATATATAGACAAGGTAAAAACTAGGGCAAGGGAGTCAGAATTAATTCCTCAGGAGACTTCTCATATTAAACAGCTGGCTTGGGAAATGCAAAGGCCAGACAGGGTGCCTGAAGATTCCACTCCACCTTTCTTGCCCTGGCCGCCTAGCTAAGCCCTTCACTTGGCAAGCTCCAACCCATTTGGGACAGGCAACTGGGTCACCATGTCCCCGTGACATCAACACCATTCAGACACCAGAGCAAGTAAGACAGGAATTTGATCCAAGATTGGTTTTGGAGAACCAAAATCAGACTGGAAGGCTGAACCCCTGAAAAAGATCTGTCTCGCCAGCTGGCCAAAATAAATAGTGCAAAAATAAAGGAAAGGGAGAGAAAAGCAGATTATGAATAGTTTTTCCAGACATGCAATTTAAAACCTTAGTCCTGATATGCACTTAAAAAAAAAGCTGTAGTCTTTTGAACTATTTCATCACTAAAAACCAACCTTATCTTACTTTTAACTTACTTAGATTCAAATAATTGGCATAGTGAGATTAGTTTATTAGCCTGAACATTAAATATATGAATACAATACTAAAGTGCATTATCTGCTTACTACCTAAGTTGTAAAACACACTAACCTCTTCATGTACCCTGACTCTCAGTATTGTGAGTCACTGAAATATAGTCCACAGTTGAAACATATTTCTTTTTAAAGACTTGAATTTTTCTCAAATGCTAATTTTAATAAATAGAAAAAAATACCTACTGTGGTCTGTGTATTCCTTTATGTCTACTTCAAGATGAAATGTTTATAAAAGGTTTCACTGCTAATGAAAGTAACTGTAAAAGGTTTTAATGTTCCAGCTACAGAATAGAAGGTTTTCTTTCCTGTTTCTAATGAACATCATCATCTCACTGTATTCTGAAATGATAACATCAGTTGGTTGCTTTTAGCTCCATAGTCCTAGAGAGAACATCAGAAAAATAAGAGCATCATAAATAATAAATTAATTATTAATTTTTATATGCTTAAAAGCTTAATATAAAATGCAATTTGTAACTACACCACTTAAAAGTAAAGCCTTCAATAGTACAGGAACAGTTCTTCCAAATCTGGACTCATTATGTAAAATGCAAAGAAGCTATCCAGATAATTAACTGCTATATTCATTCGTTCTAAGTGTCTCAGGCCTTGGAGGACAGCATGTTTGCAGTCAGTTATGCGATCCATATCCTAAATAGCTTTTTAATGACACTGTTCTTCTTTTTGCTGAATTGGGTCACATAAAACCTCCCAGAGAAATGAAAAAGAAAGACAGATAAAGTTCCCAAACTCCTTTGACAGCCTGGCAAATGTGCTCCTCTCTCCACAGAACACATTTCACAGCAGACCCTCTGACCTTTCTGATGAGCATCTTACAAGAATCCCTACTGTCGTAAAAAGAAAGATATTATTAACCAGGAAAGTTCATATCCCATGTAAGCCTCACACATTAAATACTGCCTAATCCACTCGCAGGAGAGCAAGAAGGATCAATACGATAAGTACAGTAATCTCAAATAAGCTTAAATGAATGCTTTTATATTTGTATAGTAATGACACATGCTGAACCCTAAATTATGAGCAAACATTTTAATACAAAGCATATAAACACTTTCCCTTATTTTTGATGATTTATTCAATCTATTAATTATGCCTTTGATGCTGTATTCATTTACAAATGAGTTACGCTATTAATGAAACACCCAGTAAAAATGCCATTATTTGGTGCTACACAGCATAACTAATATTCCATATCAAAGGATACTGTCTCTTCTTACTGTAATTTGAGACAAATCCAAGTACTCAGTATTATAAATCTTTATATAAGTTATCCAGGCTGCTACTTCATACCAAATCTTTGTAGCCAAATAGCTAAAAGTGTATTGGTTTGAAATTTCTAAAATCAAAAGTGTATGGATTACAGGGAATGAATAACAACTTTTAAAATATCTACTCATCTTGCATTGATGCAATGCCTATGCTTCATACATCTAATTATGTCTTACTAAATGCTTACCACATCAGTGGTATCTAGCTTTATGGTAATACTGAGATTAATTATATTTCTCTAGTAGTGTCTAGCAAGACAAGATATTCCTTTAATAAGAGCCTTTGATGGTAACTACAACCCTTCCCCCCAGCTACATTCACAGTTATTAAGAGACTATCTTGTAAAAAAAAAATTAAACAAAAAGAAAAAAAAAAAGATACAGTACTGAATCATCACTACTTCCAAGTCTTGTGTTTTAGTCAAAAGAAAACTCAGAAGAGTAGTGCACCTCAGAACTGGAAGAACCTTCAGAGTCACACGCAGGAGCCAGGGCTTCTTTTTCTGTCATCTCTCCATCCAAGGTTAGGCTCTACTGGGGCCGTTAGTTGAAAAACAACTCTGTTCAAAGAGAGCAGAAAAGTGTCTCTTTGGAATCAGCAGTAGTCACTGACTCAGTAACTTGTGTTCCTTACATTTTGAGAATTTGTGTACAATGAGACTCACCCTGAACACTACCAACATCTTCAGCAAAGTGATGGAAGAACCCATGGTAGTATTACTATGAAGAGGGATCTTTCAAGTGGTGGAGGAGAGACCTTAACAGTCTCCTGTAAAGGAACTACATATACCCTTTACCTGCCAGACTTCTCACGTATGAACCAAAATCTGGAGAACATCAAAACAGTGCCTACCCGATCTTATTTCTGTATTCTCATGTAAACAGAACTCAACAGGAACAGTCTTATGGCTGAGGAGTTAGGGTGTGAAAGGAAAGAAGAGTCTCTTCTCCAAACACCAACCACGGAATGCCTAGGGAAAGAAAACAGTCCTTGAAGAAATGAAAAGCTGGGGTTTGAAGGCTGAGGGAAGTGACTCCCTGCTGGGAGGCCTGAGGATGGTTTCCTAAGGAGGTGTTTCACCCTCAGCAGGAGGACCTGCAGAGTGAGGTACAGTTTGTTATTTCTGTTGTATTTTTGTATTTACAAGCCAATAATTAATATTTTGCATTGTGAGTTGTATTATTTCAAGAGTCAAATATTAGATTAGCACTTCTCAAAGCTCTGGAGTTCTCAGAGAATGGTTCCAAAATGAAAACCAGGTACTAGATAGGGATGCAAACATTGTGTCTCCAGGAGGCAGAACCAAGAGCCTATGTACAAGTTTGAAAACCAGAGGACCAGATCTTTGTTGCTTCCATTTGTATGGGAGTTGCCTTGCTGTGTTATTATAATGCAGATTCTGATGTTTCCAGGCAGCATCTGGCTTAAAACAGTTAAAATAAGGCCTTCAGTGTGTTGGAGGTTTTTGTTGTTTGTTTTTGTTTGAGACACAGTGGCACTATGTAACCCTTACTGGTCTGGAATTGACTATGTAGACCAGGCTGGCCTTTAACTCACAGAGATCCAACTGTCTCTGCCTCACAAGTGCTGGGATTAAAGGACTGTGTCATCATACTAGACAATGTACATACCTCATAAGCTACATTCATGATATTCTGACACAGATAATAAACTTCTATTTTGAGAATGATGAATTACACTTTCAGAATAGGAGTCTTTTTTGTTTTTAGGGAGAAAAAAAGGGGAAAAGAGATCACTAAAATTAGGCAAGAAATGTGAGGGGAGATAAACTAGCTTGTGATTATCCACATGAAACCGTCAGGGAAGGAAAAGGTTTAATTCTGCATGCCCTAGAGAGAAAATTAGATCCAGAGAACTGATAACTAAGTAACTCACACATTTCATAAAGTTTGATGGACAGTTCCACCAGGATTTTTCAATAGCCATAAACAACCTGCTTTTATAACAGAGGTCTCCGAGTGTGACTCCTCTTGACATTACAAGTGTAAAGAAATTGCTTGAATTCTTTCCTGCTTGATGCTGGGGAACTGGATAAGCCTTTGCCGTTTTAAAGAGACTGTCATTTATTGCTTGTGGGTCACAAGAGAGCTTAATGGGAGAAATTACTCTTAAAGCCTGGTCCTGTTTAGAGCACAAGGTCAGTGTTAGCCATTTCCCATTTCCTGTGAACTTCCAGGGAGACGTCTCAGAGTGATGTAGCGTCTATAGAACAAAGTTCCAGTTTTAGGAGCCTTCTACACTGGGAGGCTAATTACTGGGCTTTAAAGTGGTCTAGCCTCAACTCCTCTTCACTTAACCAAGCTTACATTGTCCACTCAGCTTGTGTTATTTCAAACGTAGTCTAAAATGTTAGATTCCTGAAGTATAAAGGACCCTATAATTTCTGGTGCTGGCAAGAGTTATTCTTTTCAGATTGCATGTCCTCCCCACCTAAAAAGCACTGAGCAAGGTCTGGGTGCTTCATCTCCTTGCAGAATTCTGATAAAAAGCAGAGGTTCTAGGATCAAACTGCTCCAGTCTGTACCCTACATGTATGATTTGAACAAATTGCCCAGCCTCTCTCTGCTTCAGTTTTATCTTAAAATAGGCATATTAGTCAGAACAACTTTATTCAGTAGTTTAAGATATGAAGTCCTTATCATTTGGCAGACAAGTTTTCCTCTTATTTTCTATATTTTATGCAGATACAATGGATCCCAGTAGGCAAAGAGAGAGAACTTAATCTACTAAACACAATCATGTGCATCACTGAGTATACTTTGAGAAATGAACTGATACTGTTTCTACAGATGGTCCTTCATATGGGATGTTTCAAATTTTATGATCCATGCTTTCAAATTTGTAAGCCATGCATATTTAGTAAAATCGGCACTTCAAATTTTATAATTTGGTTGTTGTGGAAGATTTCTGGCCCCATTTGGGGCAAAGGTTAGGACCTTGCCTGTGGTGGCTTTTCCCCCCCAAAGAAATGAATCAGACACTTATATTAATCTCATCCTGTTTGGCCTATGTCTCAAGCATATTACCAGCTAGCTCTTTCATCTTAATTCAACCCATTTCTAGTAATCTACCTGCCACATGTCATAGCCCCTGGCTCACCTGGATTCCTTACATTGCTTTTCTTGGGGGGTCGGATGGAGACTAACTAACTCCGCCCTCCTTCTACCAGTCTCTCCTCTGATCCTCCACCTACTTCTACAATGTTCCACATAGGCCAAACCAGTTACTTTATTTACAACATAAAGAAAACATTTCCACCACATTTGATTTTTTTCTTGATCTGTACAACTCTTTCTTGTCACTCAAAAAGGAAATGTCTGGTTAAATATGAAACACTTCCTCCCTATAAAAGGCTCATGTTCTGAAGTCTTGGTTGCTGGCAGATTTTCTTTTCCTGATGTTATAAACACTCTGAAAAAGGCAACTTCAGGGAGAAATGGTGTATTCCAGCTCACAACCCAAGAGTGCAGTCCATCATGGTGGTGAAGTCAAGGCAGCAGGGGCCTGAAGCAGCTGGTCACATGACATCAACAGTCAGGAAGCAGAGAGAAATGAATGATGTCACTTCTTCCCCAGCTTAATCCAGGATCCAAACCAGAACTCTACATCTTTTCTACTTGACAGTAGTAACTTCCAAATTCCATCTCTTGTCAACTTGAGACTCATACACATTAATTTTAAGCCATAAGTAAGCTCTACCCTTTTGCCCTCAAGACTCATGATCATCTAAATATGTATTGAGTTCAACACCAAAACTTTCTATATCCATTAATAGTTCCAACACTTTAAAAGTGCAAAATCTCTTATCTTTGTGAGCTCCCATAAAATAAAAACCAAACTACATATTTGCAACAGATAATAGCACAGACTAAATACTCTTATTCTACAAAGAAAGAATAAGGACAATAGCAAAGAACAACCAGACCAAAGCAAGACTAAAATGTACCAGAGAAAATATCAAATCTTGTAGCAATGTGTGCAGGATCTGGAGATAATGATGAAATTGGGTGGGCTTTAAATGACTTGGATTGTCCCATCACACCCCAAACCCACCTACAAAACACATTTCCTCCCTTTTTGGCAATACAGTAGTCAAGTCTTTCTACAGAAATGGTTCTCAACCTGGGAGTTGTGATCCCATTTGGATCCCAAAAATATCAGATATTTATATTATAATTCTCAACAGTAGTAAAATTACAGTTATGAAGTAGCAATGAAATAATTTCATGGTTGGAGGTCACTACAACATGAAAAACTATATCAAAGGGTCATAGTATTAGGAAAGTTGAGAATCACTGCTCTAGAGTGATAGAATGGATCTATATTAAAAAGAAATTTATTAGAATGGTTTAAAGGCCATAGTCTGAATAGTTGAACAATAGCTGTCTCCTGACAGAAAGGCCAAGAATATGATGTCTCTTTTGGTCTTCAGTATACATTGGTATCCTAATGAAGTAGGTTCTAATACCAGTAAAAGGATGCCTCTCCAGCAGGGTAAGCTAGCCAGTGAGAGGAAAGGCAAGCAGGCAAAAAGCAAAGGCTTTTTTTTTTTTTTTTTTTTTTAATGTCTTTTTATATAGGATGCCACCAGAAAGTAGAACCTGATTTGGGGTGGGTATTCTGACCTCAGAAATGATCCAGATTTAGAGTAGATTTTCCTACTTCAAATGATCCAATCAAGAAAAATTCCTCATAGATATATCCAGGGTTTTAGTTCATTCAGATGTAGTCAATAGCCAAGATGAGGTATCATAGTCATTTCCCACTTTATGTCCACAGCTTGCCTTGGCAGACATTGGTACTTGGTACTAACATTTCCAATTTCCTGGAGCCTCACTGTAACCTATGCTTCACAGTTTTAAGCAATGACCTTTCTGGGCCTTCTTACTGGGACTATGACCCTGCCACATATTGCCTGCCCTCAGTGTCCCTTTGGAATTATGCGATCCCCTTCAATCTTGCCTCTTTCTACAAAACCCCCACCACGTAGATAACATTGATAAAATACTCTGCCAGCTAGGAATCAAGCCTAGCCTCCTTGGATAAAGATTGCATCAGAAATGCTCTCCTGGGTAACTAACTTCCTTAAGGAGCAGGAAGTGCCTTAAGAACAATCTCAGTCCAAGGTTTCTCTTTTCCAACACATTTGCATCTTTACCAGTTAGAGCTCTTTTTGGGTGGGGTGGCCCTGAGGCATCTTTCCTATTGTCCTAGTACACAGCACTCAGTTTCTCTTTGATGGAACCCATCTTTTCAATAATTAGAACTGCTTTGTTGTCTGAGCTCTTCTCTGAAAATTTAAGCTCTGCCAAAGAAATGACTTCATTATATTTTAATTCAGCTTCTCTCAATGCACTATTCAGAGGTGGGGCTTTGGGGAACTTGAGAAGTAATTGGACCATGAAGGCTCAGCCTTCATCACTGAGTTAATCCATTGATGGATTCATACTTCGATGGCACTGGAATGTGGTGGAAACGTTCTTGGGAGTAGGACCCAGTTGGAGGGAGCCGGTCACTAGAGCATGTTTGTAAAGGTTACATCTTGTCTAACTGCTGTTTCTTTGCCTCCTAGGTGAAGTGACTGGCTTTCTCAGAATCTCTGATGTTTTGCTTTATTTCACGCCCAAACCAATGGATCTAGAGGATTTTATGTGGAAGCCTCTGAACAAAATCTAACTTAAATCTTTCCTCCCTTTGTGGATGTTAATATTCTCCTCACAAGACTCAAAACAAAAGGCTCACTAACACAATCCCCAAAGTCCTAGATTTTATCCCCAAAATTCATAAAAATTTATGTGAATTTTTAAAGTTCGGTTACAAGGCATAGCGGTATCTTTTAATATACTGGGTAACATTACTTTCCAATTGTTTATCTCTCGCCTATTCCCTCTCCATGCCCTGACAGCAGTTCTTTAACATCCCAGTAAAGGGAGCATTTAGCCACTCACTTACTCCCCTGCTGTAAAGGAATCCCTGTTTCAGAATCTATAAAAGAATAGTCTCTGGGAAAAATCATATTTTCCCAATAACACTAGCAGGAAAAGTCTAGTATATTAAATGATTTCCTTGACTGCCAAGGACTTTCAATTCTTAAAGTTCTCCTCACCTTATCCGCTCACCATCAAAGATCAAATATAGTAAGTAAAGGGCTTAAGAATTGAAAACGGAAGATGCAATACTAGAGAGGCTGGCATTCTGTGGAGATGAGAATTCCCTGCAAAGCTATGACACAGTCCATACATTATTCAGGGAAAATTCCACTCAGAATATCTGTGTTGAAATACAGCTAAGTTCTCCAGGGCTACTGGAGAACTTCTGCATTTTATAAATAGGTCTCTAAGACTAATCAAAAATGATTTACTATTTTTTTTTAATTTTGTGTTTAATTTTATTAAGAAACACCTATATGGTCCATCATTTTAGATTCTCATCAAAAGTGAAAGAAAGCTCCCATTACACTGAGTCCTTGCCATTGCTATAGTTACCTTTAAAATGCAATTTGCATTTTATTTTTTTTTCTTCTTTATTTTGTATTTATCAAAAAAAACACAGTAAAAAAAAGAATTTAAAATGTGGAAGGGTTAACAATAACTATACAGAGGATAAGAATCATAAGCATGGCTTATCAAGGGTGGAAATACAAATAAGATTGCTACACCTATATTTTCTTTGTGTTCATCTTTCCCTCTGAATTTTTTTTTTTCCATCCCTGTATATCCTTATTCAAGGTCCCCTCCCCCTCCCAACACATCTGGTCATTTTTTCCTCTGCAACTCCCCATCCCCTCCCTGGGCAGGGAGCAGACAGTCCTATGGTCCCCCTGACCCAATAATGCTTAGATCAGTCTCCACTTCTGGCCAAATCCAGTTCTTTCCCTCCTCCCTCAAGAGTG